>CATQJA010002420.1:0-20000 GCA_958295435.1 Mesorhabditis spiculigera
AGGTTCGCCTGGTCTTGTCCAGATCCGAAAGAACATTAAGGATTAATTGAATAAATTATTCTGACAGCATTTTCGAACAGAACCCACCAACACACCCGCAATGCCCGCCCCTTTGGGAAATATTTATTGAATTAGAAAAATGGGAGGCAGACTGGGGCGGGGTGTCCTTGGACGGTGGGTGGAGGGAGGTTATCTCGGCTCACATGAAAACACATTAAAAGAAGGTGAAATTTGTCATAAAATCAGGGCCACAATGATAAGCCGGTGCACGGAGTCCTACGTAGGCGATGATGCACAAAAAACGCCTGGTTGCTTGTGCAAAAAACGGGGCGGTGGTGATAAACCAGTTCCGCATTCGAAAAATCAAAAAATAAAAGGCTATACTGTAACTTAAAAATTCTTCTTTGAAGCCAATTACATTTTAAAGCTGAACTTTCGCCACTAGGTTGTCTTTTGAATTTACTTAACTTTTCAAGCTTTTCAATGTTTCTTTTCATTGAAAAGGAAACGCATTTGCCAAATTCGTCGGATACCGTAATAACAAATTCTAGAAACGCGAAAAAACCAGATTTAAAATTTTCTGAGGGGTAAAAAAATCAGTCATCCAAAACGCTTTCAAATAAAATTGGAGAAAAGTAACTCTACGAAACAAAAAATTTCTTAAGATGTTGTATAGTTCCCATTCATCCAGATTCTTTTTGAACCAGCCGTAAAATGCTCTTTTTCGAATCCAACTCAAAATCTGACTTGGGCTGAATTGTCTATCGAGAAAAAATGATTATACAGAGCCGATTACGATACCAAATGAATACAGTAGCTTACGGTGGCTTCCATTTTACATTAGAAAACACAGAGGCGTCATCTGGAAATTCAGGCGTCTTTCCGGAAATCGGGCTCCGTGATCCTTGCTTATGCAGGTATGAAAATTACGGGTTGAGTACTATCAACACGTAGTGTCACACTGGATTCACGCGAAATCTACGAAATCCAGGAATTGTATAAATTCCCAAACCATGTCCCAATTCCGCCCTTCCCAAGCTACCGTACTCTCAATTTCCCGCCGAATCCCCGGAAGGTCCAGGGCCAAATTTCAAAAATGTGGCCCATCGCCGTCCATTCCGGCAACCCTTGGGCCAGTAGTCCATTATCCGGATTTGACGGCAGCGTCCAGAGGAAAAAGCGGAAAGGCGGATCCCAAAAGTCTAAAGGGACCCGCCAGGCAAAGGGGGCGTGGCCTAATTTCCACCGAATCCCCCCTGCCAGCGGCCATTTTGCAAAGTGACCCGGACATTTTATCGCATTTCAAAGCGCTTCCCGCAAATCGTTTTGGCTTTTGGTCCCTCGCGGAAGGGGAACGAATCAACCGGGTTTTTGGGTAATTTTCGGGAGTACGGTAGCCGTCTTTAGGGGTCACAGAATTGGGTAAAGTGACGTCGGGGATCAGGCGGACGGCACGGAACAGGGATTTGGACATGGCGGGACGGAAATAGATGAAGATAAAAACCGAATTTCATCAAATCCAAATATAAGGGATTTGACAAAATGAGGATAAGGTGTTCGGGAGATAACTGGATGGGTTAGCAAAAGACAGAAAACGCCTCAATGTATAAAAAAACGATTTGCGATCAGTTTGTCGAAGAAACTTGCTAAAATATCCTACTTTAGAAAAGTGTTCAATATAATTTTGTCGAAACTTCAATTTTTCGAAATTCCAATTCCGCTTAAATTTCAAATTGCGCACTTTGCAGATGAATAATAAAGCGTCAAAGCTTTCGACAAATCGAAATTACGAAAAAATCAATTTCGGCAAAATGATTTTCGACAAAGTGAAAATTTGCCGTAATTTTCCAAATTACCAAAACGGATAATACGGATTAGTCGGAAATAGCGTAGAAGATTTACAATTACAAGTCAATGGCACTCCGGTCATCCAAAAAGCTACAAATATATGCTTTTAAAAATCCCCAAAAAGTGGCGATTGTAGTCTAAAAACCAGAATTCTAGCCTTTTTGCAACCAGTTTTTTTCGCCCCGCCCTTTCATCAACCCACATGTGCATGTCAAAAATCGAATCATCACAAATTCGGGGGCTTTGGTCCCTTTTCCCTTGAGGATGTTCCCCACCCAAAAATCCCACTCGGACGCTCGGAAACCACTACGCCAATTTACCCCGAACACCCGTCGGGACAGCAGCAGAAATTGAGCAAGCCAAGACGAGCCAGATGACAGCTCGAACGGGCCGCATGGAAAACAAGCCAAATTTGAATCATGAAATGACGGGTTGGCGGCCGCGGGGGTTTTTGGGGTGGATGTGGAATTGATTGAAATTGGCATGTTTTGGCGGGTTTCGTACACTGAGAGCAGAATAACGCTAAATGAAGCTAAATTTACGATTACATAACGTGAATCGGGAATTATAGTTAAAAAGTTAAGTTTCATAAGAATTATAGAGCATGCTCAGCTTCTCGCTGAAGCGTGGGCTGAACGCGCCTAGACGTGGAACAAAAAGCTCTACAATTTTGCAACTAGAAAGTGTTCAAAAGGTACGCCGGGTCTAACCCGCCCACAACGCAACGTCCGTCACTTTTTTGACCTTGCAAAAGACACCGGAACGCCCGGGAAGCGCCTTGAATTTCCGAAAAGGTCTCGGCTAGGCCCCCGACTTGCCTCGCGGCAAACATACCCGGACTTGTTCCGGGTCAGGAAATGTGGGTGGGGGTTTTCTGCGAGGTAACATCTTTGGGGCAAGCCCAGAACGTCTTCAAAACCCCGAAACACTTTCTAGTCAAAAGACTTTCTTTCTAGGCTTAGGCTCAATCTAAGTTGAGCCTAAGCCGAAGTTAAAGCCCAGGCCTAAGGCTAAGCCTAACCTAAACTGATCCCGGGAAGTTTACGATTAGCTTTCGGGCTTCGAGCTAGGTGTTTACAGACTTTGAGCGTATGGCATAGGTCAAAAACCGAGAACAAAACTCTACCTTCCCCCAGAATTACGCTTCGTCATTAGGGGTGGCGCGCCCTGGGTGAACAATGGCCAAGTTCCCCCTCAAATTCTTTCGTATTTTGGCCTTAATAAAGGGGACAGAAAATAATGAAGAAGTACCACTCGAGTGCTGGTGAAGTTCTGGCTGTTAAGGAAAAAGCGGAAGATAGAAATTGTAGATTATGGCGGATTATGGCGAATTTCATTTTGGAGCGTCTCATTTTAAAGAACCGCAGCTAGCTTGCTTTAAAATTTCGCAAATAGATGCCGCTAATCGCCCTTTTATTAGCTACTAATGTATAGAAAAAAATTGGCCAACTTCCCCAAACGATAAATAGCCGCGTAAAATCTCCCTCAGCCTCGGACAACGATTCAAAATTTTCTTATTTGCCTGGCATTGTAGTCGCTAGATTCTCTCTTTTTTTCTATTCATTACGCATTAATGTAAACTAGAGGAAAAACAGGGCTTTCCCGAGGACGTCCCGGAAGTGGCGAGCCTCCGAAAATTAAGCGACGCAATGAAACACGGCCCGCCGGCCGGCTGGTCGCCAGCCTCGTGATGGGAAAAGGCCTTGGAAAGGGAGTCGACCGGAAAATTAAATTAATTGCCCCCATCGGGCAACTTGCAAAAAATTAGAATTTTTCAAGGCTGCGTTTTATGCGTGGGGGGTTCGGCTAGCCGGGTGCTTCCGGGGTGATGTCAAGGGGTTTATGGTTTGGATCTTTGTATGGTTGTAAAGCCTACGGGAATCTTATCAAAATCAATTCATCAAAATTTCATGAACATTCCTGGTGCCCCTTCTAAAACACACTAAAAATAAATTCATGAAAATTTCCGTCAATAAAATTACGGTAAATTATTATTTTTAGGTTGATTTCTTCCCAAACTTCATAATTTGTAAAATTCATTTATTAATATCGTCTAAATACGACCAGACTCTGATAAGCGTAACTTGAATAGCAAAAAAATTAGAAGTTCGTCAAATGCAAAAAAACTCCTTCTAAAATACATAAAAATCTCGTCGAAGTAAAATCTGAAAATCCTGGACAATGGAATTACGATAAATTATCATTTTTAGGTTAATTTCTTCCAACAATATCATAATTTGTAACAGTCATTGATCAAGACGACCAGACTTGCAACTGAAAAATTTTCTATAGCGCGTTAGAAAGGCCAAATTTCCGTCGTGGCGTTTCGGCAAATCCGCCCCTCTCGCCCCGGGCCACCAAATTAAAATGCGACGAATATTTATGCGTCTCGCGCACATTTTGCTTATTTTGAAATCCCCAAAAAAGCGGGCGCGACATATGAGGAAATGATGAGAGCATGAGGTGGAGGAGGAATTAGAGTTTCGCAAGCTGCACAAGTGGGGGCTATGAGGGGCCTCAAGGGCTTCCGAACTGGCAATTTTTCCGATAACTAAATCGGGAACGTCATCTGCCTGATTTAAAACCCTAATTCATGCTATATACCAGCGTAGAAAAACATTGTAAAGACAAATTCATTAGGGGTGTCACGCCCTGGGGTAAACAAATATTGTTTTAAACACATTTAACTTTGAATTTAACACTTTTAACCGGGGGAAATTGTCATTTTTGGCGTTTATAACACAAAAAAAGATCGTGGATTACATATTGCGGATGATGCAGATCATCAAAATTATGCTTATCACAGAAACCTGGGATTTTTTGCAAAAAAACCGAGCCCAAATCTTGAAATCTTAGTGAAAAACTGGTGTTGATCAGATTCGTGAGTGAAAACGAAAGTTGAAAACCATTAAATCAGACGGCAAAAACATTACAAAAAATAGTATATTTTGCCGATTTTATACAATTAGATTTCTATCAAGGAATTATTCCTGTAACTTAAAAGAAATTATCCTCATCGCCTCTCTCCTCTCAGCTCCCTACTACCGTAAGGGGCAACGATGCGCACCAACTTCCAAAAGCAACCCAGCAAAGCAGGGAGGCGTTCCGCTGAGCCAGACAAATGACCCATCCGGGCTTGGGTTTAGTTGGGCTTAAAACCGCTTGGAAACCTCGCCCATGACCCTATTTTCCACTTTACCCACCGCCAGGGACGTAGCGTAATACAGGCCTCAGCCTGGGGCCCCCCGAAATCGGTCAGTCTGAAAATTTCATAAGGGGGACCCTTATGATTTTCATTTCCTCAAAATTTTGTTGCACCTGCGGCGCTATTTTTATCACTTTTTTACGGCTATTTGTAGAGCTATAGAACCTTTTTTCAAATTTTTAAATTGCGGCGCTGTTTTTCGGCAGTGTTTTGAGTTTTTTGCCAAAATTTTTTGGGGGCCCCCCCCGAAATTTTTTTCTGGCTACGCCCCTGCCCACCGCACCCGAAAAACAACGGCCCGCCAAAAATAAGCCCAAACTTCGAAACGGGGATGACGTTGCAAAAATCACCCAAAATCCCATCAGCCGTCATGTGCCGGGCGTGACTACGGTAATGTGCCCTCGGGCTGAAAGCGATTTCCCTTGCCTAAACCCCCCTTGAATCCATCATCCTTAAGGCCCGGGAGGCAGTTTAAGGGGTCTAGAAAGGCCCATGCCCTTTTCTGGGCCCCTCTTAGTAGTCCTCGAGAATCCTATCGACACCCCCGGGTAGAAGGGTCGTCATAGCATCATATTGAAGATGATGATATGGGTCGGGGGATACGAAAATGGATATTACGTTTGCGGCATTTGGAGGCGGCGAAATTTTACGGGTTTGTCGGGTGGTCTTTGAACCAATATGGGTGCAGGCTGAAGCTAGATCTTTGAGATTTTGGGTTTTGAAGGGATCGGCAAGTGGGATAATCGATGCTTCGAGTCAAAAGGCAAAATCCCGACACTTCGAATTTTTATGCCACTAATACCAGCCCTCATTTCCATACTATCTTCTAGGGTTCAAGATAGAAAAAGCTTCGGTTAAATAAATGACTAATATTGGGCTGACAGATCTCTGAAAGAGTATTATTTCGGTTTTGAACTTCAGAAAACGTGACTTCTAAATGTTTTTGGAGTTTTCCTGCAAACTCTAATGAAGCTGAGAGCGGGGGTGAAGTGGGCATAATTTCGGGTTAGCCCGGGGCGCAAAAGCTATCCACTTCTAGGCAACTATGATGTGTTGACCTGAAAATTAAGTGCCGCTAGGGCTCATTGCGTGTTAAAATAGCATCACGCATTTTAGGTAAGTTTCAAACTACAGTTCCTGGAAGGACACAAAAATCAGAGATTACGGTACTTCTTCATAAAAACAATCCCGGACGTCGACCTTCTGAGCAAATACCATCTTTTATTCCATTTTTTTATTGCTTGAATCAGGGTTGGAAAAGCCGCTTCGCGGACTTTTCACCCCCAACCTGGTCTATCCCCTTTTACAATATTCTTCTTCTGCATACGCGCCCTCGTATCCCGGGAAGAGAGAAAATGAAAAATGACATCCTCTACCGGATTATATAGGCTTCCCACTTCCGGGGTGCATGCTAATTGTTTCCCAACAAAGAGGGTGTCCGAAATTTTTACAAAAACCAGCCTAAATAATTAAACAATTACTTTGTAAAATCTGATAAGGTGCAGTCATCCCAGAGGCCATTACGCATCTAATGATGTAATTATATTTACCTTAAAATTTATTCCCTATCGAGATATCCTCCGGACATGGTGACGGAAGGTGCTGCGGCGTAAAGTATCACACACACACACACACACACACACACACACACACACACACACACACACACACACACACACACACACACACACACACACACACACACACACACACACACACACACACACACACACACACACACACACACACACACACACACACACACACACACACACACACACACACACACACACACACACACACACACACACACACACACACACACACACACACACACACACACACACACACACACACACACACACACACACACACACACACACACACACACACACACACACACACACACACACACCACACACACACACACACACACACACACACACACACAACGCCAACACACACACACACACACACACACACACACACAAACACTATTTTTTATATCCAATATAGCCAGGGTTGAAAGCCCGCTTCGCGCCCTTCAACCCCTGGCCCCCTTCTAGCGTCACTATATGCTTCATTTTACAAACTCTCGCGAATTCCGATGACAAAAAATGAAAATTTCTCCCTCCGCCCATTATATGAGACTCGCGCCATTTCCGGCACTTATATGCTAATTGATTCCTAACAAAGTGGGTGCTCCATTTTCTAACAAAAACTTAATTTTAACGTCGAAAATAGCATAATTTGCAAAATCTGATGTGTGTGCAGGCATCTCAGCGCCATTACGCACCTAATGACGTACCATACTAGCTCAAACCCTTTCCCTCTCGAGACATCCTCCGGACACCCTGACGGAAGTTGCATGCAAAGTGGCACACACATACACACAAACACACAGACACTATTTTTTTATATATAGTAGGATATCTATTTGGCAAAACAGCCTTATTGACACCTTTAAATTTTGGTCAAATAATAAAGACTGGATTAAAACTAGGATGAGAATCTCGATGCCGTGCCGTTTTCAAGGACTCACTAAATGAAGTTAATGAATTTTCATAAAAACTTCTTCAAAAGTGATAAGGTATCAATTAATCAAAGGTGCATACCGGCAATACCGACAAATCCCGACTAGCTGCAAATCGGTTAAACCCGCCATTCAGTACAGAACAAACTGAAAACTATCGACATACATGGCCCTAATTAGTGTGTTGGCAGTATTTTTGGATGTTGGTTGATTTGGATGTCGCGATTTTGATCTTGTCGGTATTTTAAGCTTTTACAATTCTGAAATTAATTTTCTGTAAAACAATCGATTCTGTAAAACTCTGAAAGCTATAAAACACTCTCCCACGCGTCATTTTCCGTTTAACAAGACATGAAACAAAGTAATCCAGACGTTAGAGGCACTACGCTGGCTACTCTTCATCCAAAAATGGAATTTGTATGATCAGAGTGGGCAAGGGGGGGAAATGAGGATTGGAGGCCGGGGGTGGATATGGCTTGGAGAGACAGACGCAGCGGCTCCGATTTCATATAGCAATGCCAGGCAGGCCATTGGCTCCTCCCAATGGCCCTTGATTTGCATCGAAAAGTGAAGGCGGGGGTGGCGAAACTAAGGAATATTTTGATCTCGTTGAAAGGTACGTTGCAGTGACGTGATGTGCAAAAAAGACGCCGACTTCTCAGCAAATTTTTTTTTTAAGACCAACCGCGTGGCAGCCTCATAAAGCTTCATAGAAATCTGTTCTAAATTTTCCTTGGCTGCGTTTTTAACGGGCCCAGCAAGCACCAAAAACCTACCCTTCTGACGACATGGTGCCGAAAGCTACGTCACAAGCGAAAATCTGGCAACTCGCTTCCAAAAAAGGGCTTCTCAGAAGCTACATTTGAACTGACCGTGAAGCGCCAGAGTCGACCCGTGACTGCTGCGCGCCCATGAGAGCAAAGCCAACTTGCAAATCTATGCAAGCTAGGCTTAGGCTAGGCTGAGGCTAAAACTTAAACTTAGCCTTAGAGGTTAGGCTCAGGCTGGGGCTCAGCCTTAGGATGAAATTATGGCCTCTGTCATCGTTCAAAAACTACGCCCCCATACTTTAGTCATGGCGAAAAATAGATTTTATTTTAGATTGAAACTCGTGTAGCCCCAACTTTAACTCCTGAATCTTCTCAGCCTTTAGTTCCGCAAAAAAATATCTTGCCATTTTTTCCATAGGTTTTCGACCAAGGCGAATATTTTTTGAGAAACCCGGCACTTTCGTAGGAGGGAGCTGCAAATACTGTAGGTCAATACTGTCAATACCGTAAATGCCGTAAATAATAAACACGGTAGATGTGGTTCAGCTAACTTGTGCCGAAATTGCATCCAAATACCACATCTTTTTCTTGCATAACGCGCCGAAATATAATTCCACACTCCATGTCGTCGTCCTCGCGTCGTGCGGCCGTGGTTCGGTGTGTAGCGTTCAGAATCGATCCGCTGGTTTTGGTTCGTTAGCGAGGGAGCATATCGGGGCGTTACCCCCCCCCCCCCGCTAACAGTCCAGAACCTCTTCAAGCGTCGACCTCAACTCGCGGTTTCCAGCTCGGGCCCCGAGCAGTACGGTGGGCGCTACCGTTCCACCGAGGACGAGGCCGCCGATAGGGAGAAGCGAGAGCAAGCCGAATGGGAGGCCGAACGAAAAGAGGGGCGGCGTTTTGAAAAAAAGTTGGAATTTACGATAAATTTACTAAGAAATTTACTCGGCATTGATTTCAGATTGCAGCTTTGGACAAGCTTAGACGTCGGTTTGGTATTGCGCTTCAGGTTTAGGCCGGGGTTTAGGCTAAGCTTCAACTTGGGATTGGGCTTCGGCCTAAGTCAAACTTCGGCTTAAGTCAAGGCTTCGGCTGTGGCTTAGGCCTAGGTTCATGCTATGGCTTGGGCTTCGGCTTAGGCGCAGGGGCTAAACTCCAGATAACCCCCCCCAGCCGAACCCCACCTGCAGTATCTCGGCTCCTCTAGTTCTCCACAGGTGTTGTACAGTTATCACCAAAATACTCGAACAGCAAGACGAACATTTTGGTATACTTTACACACCTGTAGATCAATAGGAGCCGATACACAAAATGGGTGCCGGCTGGGGAGGGGGGGTTATCTGAGTCTTACTGGCGCAGGCTTTACTAAAGAAGTGCTTTTTTTGAGTCATCGGCAAAACCTTACAAGACCTAGCTCATTCGATAAAGAATTAGATTCTGAACAAGACCCCGTTAGCCTTTTTTGCGGAATGGCTATTCCTGATTTTTTAAAATTCAGAAACTAGTGGTTGTCCCTTACCATGAGTGTCCTTCGAGCGAAAGAGAGGCTTTCGAGTGCAGCTTGAAAATTTTATAAAATCAGGAATAACGATTCCGCAAAAAAAAGACAACGGGGCTTTATCAGAATCGAATTCTCTATCGAATGAGCTAGGCCTTGTAAGGTTTTACCGATGACTCAAAAAGCACTCCCCGGTAGGCGCAGGCTCAAAAACCTAACGATTCCAACTCATTCCAGATTACATTAAGCCAAAATTGCAGATGCATCATCTGGGGCCTCCTGAACATCGTCCCCTTCGCTTTGCTATTATTCAAATCCGCATGTAGGTGAATTCCGGTTGTTACGTTTTCGGTTCTGGTTCGTTAGCGGGGGGTGTGGCGTGTATAAGTATACCCCCCTAAAGAACCCGAACCACTTTTTCCGTAAAATTTTGAAAGTCAGATTTTCTCGTTTCAGTGAAGGAAGCCAACGGTCCCAAGCCTGTCACGGTAGCGCCGACGATGCCGAACACGACTGGTACGACACGCCCACCGGGCGCAGAGATAATCTCCGGACACGACGACCCCGCCAAAGCGTTCGAAGCCCTCAAACCCGCCAACCGAACCGGCCGCACCGTGGAGATGACGCCCGATGAGTGGGTAGCGGGATAGCGGACCTAATTTGGCCCATACAGCCGGATATGGGACGAACTTCCAGGCTTGAATTCCATGAGTACTTTATCGAGCCGTGCCTGCCTCAGGTTAAGAACAGTCTGCGGCCGGCCAGCCAATGTGCTAGGTGATGTTTTGAGCAGAGCGGAGAGAGAGAGAGAGAGAGAGAGAGAGAGAGAGCGAGAGTGAGCGAGAGAGATGCAGAGAGAAAGCGAGGGAAAGCGAAAGAGCATTTGACTCTTTTCAGAAATTTCACCGCCAATCAACCCGTCTACTCCCGACTGCTCGCCCAGGAAGTCGACCCCTACGCGAAGTCCCGGCTCATCCACCAGCTCTACCAGATTGAAGGTCAAAAATAGTCTTTGAATTCGATTAAAAAAAACCCTTAAAGAATTCAATCAAAGATACAAACTTGAAAAGCCACTCTATTTTTTTCAGATGACCCAGAATACGCGGCCCAGCTCGCCGATCTGCTGTACGGACACTCGGGCGATTGGCAGTATGGGCTACGGTAAATGGGACAAAGTATTACAGTAGGCTTTTTCAGCTTCATCCGCGACTTCATGAACAACAACACGTCGAGTCGGGACACCAATATTCTTCGCTTACTCTCCAAAAATAGACGAATCCGAGGCCGTCTACTCGAGTTTCTGGAGCACCACGGACCGGAGATCTACGAAAAGTAGGAAAATCGAGTCGATAGTCCCTAAAAAGAGTATTTTGGGCCTTGCCGCGTGTTGGAGAAGTTCAGCTGGTGTCGCCTTCAGATTAAAACTTCATTCTGATTAGTTTTGACTAGATTGGCGTGAATTTGAGGTGTTAGAGCATATATACAAGTTTTGGGCTCCTAAAGGGCTCCTAAAAACGCAGAAATCGGCGCTTGAACTGGAACACGACAGACCCCACCGGAACACGACAGACCAGCGGGAAAACAGCAGAAATGCCGACAGCCTAAACGTCGACACGCGAAATGCCGACCAGCCACCTAACGGATTGCTTTCGTGCTTTCGACTATCGACGTTTTGTTTCGGCCTCTTTAACGTCGGTATTCTGGCGGAAAAGGCGATAATGCCGACATCCAAAAGCCATAGCGAACTCGAAAAGCATGTAGAAAGAGAAATAGAAACGCAGCTGGAATCCATAGCCTCGGGGATCCATAGCCTTGTCTTTCCGGTTCCTTTAAACGCCTCAAAATCTTTACAATTTTATGCAGCATTTGCAGGCTCGGCCAGCACCGTGGGCTCTACAAGAACTTCTACGAGTCGCTGGTCCCCGCCGCGACAAATTCGGAGGAAATGATGCAGGTGAGAACTGAGGAAAATTGCAAAGGACTCATTTTCGGTAAACTGAAAGGTATCGAAAAATTATTAACAAATAGGGACTGTGCTGTTAGCGGGCGAGGGGCATTGGTCGTAGTTTTGGTTGCTAGGAAAATCAGAACACTGTTAAAGACACTTTAAATGGACGCTACTGGGGTCTTACCGGTTCTGATACCAAGGCCAGCCCCCCCCCGCTAACAGTCCAGTAAAACAAACCATTTTCAGGTCCACCGAATCCGCGAAAATTCCCCGGATGCGTCGCTGAAAATGGCGGCGTTTTGGACGAGTCGCCTGGGGCAGCACACGCTTGGGCAATGGAGAAATTGAAGGTAAGGCCAAAAAAAAATCCATGGTCTAAGATATTTTTTTTTTTTAGGAACCTCCACCCTCATGCCGTGCACTCCCAACAGTCAACGTCGTTCTATGAAGAAAATCCCATTGAATACCCCTAATAATTGGTCGCATCCGCTTCTTCGGGTGTGATTTGATGTGAATAAACGTTTGCTACTAGTTTTACCACTTGAAGACACGATAAATTACGTCACGCAAACTCAAAAAACGATACGATGTGCACGGCAACAACAAATTCCGGAACTTTCCGACTACTCACCTCGCTTTCCTGACCATCTTCAGGCCCAATTAAGATTCCAAGCGAATTTCTGGCCGTTGCCTAAATCAACCCGTGGTGCCCTGAAAATGCAGAAGGTGGCATGGTGGGCCAAATAAATGTTTGTAACACTTTTTTAACGGCGACGGCAAAATTACACTACGGTATCAAGTCAATACAGGGTGTCCCAACCCCCACCTAGCGGTCCGCAGTCAATTCCGATTTTTATAATTTAGGTATGTATCGAAAGCTCTCGAAAAGGCGAGAAAACAAGGAGGGTTCATTTTCTTAATTAAGCATTTTTATTCACGACATTTATGTCCAAAAAACATGAAAACTGCTGATTTTTACACGATCTGCATGTTAATTGCGAAATTCCTGATGAAAAATTCCCGGTTTTTTAGGAAAACCTTAAAATCGATGGGATCAGATGAAATCCCAGGAAACAAACCGGGGCACTTGTTTTTTCGGGCACACTGATAAATTCAGGTGAATTCCCAGCATGCTGCCATTTTTCCTGAAATTTTTCTAAATTTTCAAATATGATATGCAGCTAATCATGAGTCATTCCGATTGATAGCCCTTCCACAGGGGAGGGGCGTATGAGATGGCAATACCTATTTTGCCAACGCGCGGCCCCCACCCTTCCCATGTTTTTCATCGTCTATGCCACCCGCACCCTCTCAGTAATCGATTCCAGCTAAAATGCTGATTTTGCAGTGACTCATTTGCTCCACTCTTTCCCTCAGCATCCGTAATTCTTTTTATTTCCTTTTGATTAATTTCGATCAGTTTTCCTCGAGATGTAAAAGATTATGGAGGCGATTAATAGTTCCCCTCCAAAGCTACCATCGCCAGACAGGGGCAGACCAGCTTGCGGGGCCAGACGTCAACGATCGTGTAGGTTGCGTCTGGTGACAGAAAGGAAGGGGTGTGAAATCTGTCGTGGAAGGGTGGGGGCAAAGGATCACCGAATGCCATCCACCATGATCACTGACAATTCGTAAACCTTAAAAAGCTGCTATATGACGCCAGACATTTCTGGAGCTGTATAAAAAAAATTAGGTGCAAAACCTTTTAAGAAAACCTCAAAAATGCCGTGAATCTCTTCACACTCGCCAGCTGTGGTATTTTGCAAGCATTGCAAAAATTATTTTATTATAGCTAGTTCTTGAGCCGACTTCTTCCACCACTTGAACATATTCAGACAATGCCTTCATTTTATTAGTCATCACCACAGCTGCGCCATACATTCGAAATGTCTCTCCTGGCTGAGGATGATTTTTCCACGGGGTCCACAGTACCAAATCAATACAGTCGCGCGTCTCGCCGCCCCGTCGCGCCCGCGGCTTCTAAGGTCATGCTCACTTATTCAAGCAACAGATCGCCCCCAAAGGGCTCGTGTTTTTGCGGTCTGGAGTAGTCCCATAGCATTAGAATTATTTGATTTACATAAAAGCTTTAAAAGTGTAGAAAATTGACGTAATCACGCGTTCGATACTAATACATCAGATTGCCGGCGAAATATTGCATTGTAAAAAGCTTTTCTCTCTCTCTCTCTCTCTCTCTCTCTCTCTCTCTTTCTCTCTCTCTCTCTCCCTCTTTAGAGGGATCAGGAAGGCCCAGGTGAATTAGCATCAAACTGGGGTTTAGTTTAAAATTAGCATGAATCTCTCTGCCCATTTTTTTATCTGCATTTCCGGTTTGCTCGTTGCCATTTATAAACTAGCACAGATCTATTTCGCTCTCCTTCCTTTAACTTCCTTCCTTTAGATCCTTCATTTAACGGAATCATAGTTTTTGGTATAGTTTTTATGTTTTGGTTCGGCTCATCCTCAAATTTAGGTTTTTGTCCGTACTTAGTGCCGTTTTTCAGGCCAAAATGATTGGAATGAAAGCAGATGAAAGCAAAGAAGCCGGCGAACAGGCCAACGTTAGTCGCTTCCTCGAGGGAAGGACCGAAGAATTCGCCTGCAGCGAATACACCTTCGGCAACGGGGAGAAGGTAGGGCGTTTGGAATTAACTTTGGGTGAAACGGTTGGGGCTATTTTTCGGCTTAATCGTGATCGGTTGCTCCATAGTAAGGGTCCTAGTTATAACCAGATTCATCGAGGACCTACTCAAAATCCTTTTTAGCTGCTGCGCTTCGAGGGCCTCATCAGTGGCCTCAACGCCTACCAGTTGGAAAGGAGGAAGCCGTTCATCGACATCTCCCTCGTCCTCGGTATATGTTTGAACCTAGCAAGAAAAGATATGTACAATAGTGTTCCTAGTCAATTTTTTATCTATTTGGCAGACTCTAGAAAGAGTTCGAATGAGACTTATCGTACCTTGTCCAGAATTTTTATCTGGGCTAGTTAGCTTTCAAATTTTTGCTGGGTAGCGGACTTCCAAAACTTAGAAACTATGTTTGTTTACATTGGGCCAAAAACTTCCAGGGAAGCCAATTTTTGCAAGTTTTTTACGAAGGGTAGAGCCGGTGGCTTTCAAGAAAAATGCAGCAAGTTCCAGAAAGTTTGTTCTATCTCTTAAAATTTGGCTCTTTTCACTTTTTTTGAAAACGGAAGTAGAAAAAGAAGTTCTCGTGTTGACCGGTCCCGGCACGTTCGAACCATTTAGTTTTTATTTAAAGAGGTTTTTATTCATCGTTTTAAGGGGCGTCATAATACAATACGTGTTTAGTCGGAAAGGCCGAGTGCCAGCGGGGCCTTCCCCTCGCCGCCGCCGGCCTGGTGTGCATCGGAGCCCAAAAACCATCCGCTCGAGGCGAGATGGACCTGTGGCTCGCGAGGTATGCTTTTTAGCAGCACGTATTTCCTATCTACAGTATCTGGAAAAACGATAAATCCACCTCTTTAAACGCGCTTATCTCGCTTACTTCAGCCCCTGTTGAGTTTGCCAACATTTCCCAAATGCTTAATCGTATAAGATCTACTCTCTTTCAATATATTTTGGGCGGTAATTCAAACTCGTAGTAGATTTGTTGATGCTCTATCGAATGGCGTGACCAAAAATAGCTGTAATGTCGAAAAATTTGCGCAACTTTCGGCTCGGGAGGAGGGTAAATTAAAGTCCAGCCATACATTGCATGTTGTTTAGCGCCTGGGCCAAGGCAGTCAAGCACGAGACCTCAGCCGCAACTGTGACGATCAGCACGAGGAAGGTATTGCGACTTTACCGTGCTTTCATAGGTGGAAGTTCTCGCCCTGATTCGCGTTAGGCGCCGGTTTCGTCTCTCATATTTGCCCGAATTTCGCTAAATGTACATTTCAGCTGTTTTCGAAGGAAGAGCCGTTCGACGACTTCTTTGCCCCATATTCCGAATGGCTCTTCCGTCTGCCGGGTGTCGAGCGCGTCCGCGAGGATTTGCGTGCTGACGTTATCATCGAAATCTACGGCCAGGAGATGATGGCGAATGGCCGACTGCGCGAGCTGGGAGCCCATTTCTTGTGGCTCAAGATGCGTGGACCTGAGCCCAGCACGCACCAGGCTTTCAGGTACGCAAATAATTACTTCTGTAGCGTAAGCTACTCTGTATAAAATGATGTCCTCCTTTCTAGGCAGCTGGTGAAGTACATCCACCCGGCGGCTCCAGAACTCGCCCATTCCGCTGATGGGAGCGACGCCGAAACCCTTCGCTCCACCCCGGTCTTTGTCCGCGACGTAGGTATCTCGGGATATACTGGAGTATTGGCACGTAAATAATTTTTTCAATACACAGCTATATTTGGTTTTAGGTCGAGGAGTGGCTCGAGAATTATGTGAAGCCCGCCAACAGCTGGCTGCTCGTCGATGGCCCCAGCAATCCGGGGAAACTGCTGATGGCTGTTTTGGCGGTAAGTCAAACACGAAAGTAAAAAATTTTCATTTTATTGAATAAAAAAAATCCTAATGATAGGTATCACAAAGGATCAGGCTCACCACTAAAGCTATTTTCTGGCAACTTTCTGCATTAACTCTTTTTTCCCCCATCCGGTAGGCTCGATCACCTAGTCATCATTATCTAGGCACATTACCTAGATGATCACGATTATCTAGGCACATCGTTTCGGCCCCAAGACGGTCTCGCACCGCGTCGACTTCGGGTCGCACCATGCGCCTGAAGATGACCCGATCCGCGTTGTGCTTGTCAAGGGTAAGAAGGGCTGCGTCGTGCTGTTGTGCTGGTATGACATTGTAACATCATGTTTTACCGTTTTGTTCTAGGCGGCTTCCCGACATCGACTACCCAGCCGAGCGCGAGGCGGTCAAGCTCCTGTGCCGCGAGCTGCAAAAATGGCTGCAGGACGGTAAAGTGAATTTAGCTTGCTTGAAGGCATAAATTTTCGTATGAACCGTATGAAATTTTCCGAAGACTTCTAATTTTACATTTCCGAAGACAAGATTGTGAAATAAGAATTACATTTTTTTGACTGACTAAAACCCCGAAATACGACGCAAAATTTATCGATCTTGACCAATTATATCGGTCTTTACCATCTTAATCTTGCGAAATCCAAATCATACCAAGACGATCGATCTTGCATTTAATTGAAAAGATCGAGCACCAAATTTTCAGAGACCAAGCTCAAGGACCTCGAGGTGGAAGTGGGCGACAAATTCTACCCCGAATGCCTCGTCGTGGCGTGGACTTCGGAAGCAGGGCTGCCGGCCGCCACAGAGGTCGTCGACCGGTGGGGAGATTTGAAATATCTAATTTCCAGTTACCCAATACGCTTCCTGAAAATGTGTTTTAGGGTTAAAGACAGCCTGAAGAAATGGCAACCCACGGCGGGGCGCCTCGAGGCCCAGAGGCAAAGCTGTTCGGGGTAGGGCTGATAAACGTAATAGTCTTTAAAAGTATAAAATAATAATATAAAAAGATCTTGTGTACAGGATGTCCCCAAAAAAATCGGCGCTCTCTAACGTGCCGCAAAAGCCTTCGATTTTGGTTTCAGGACCAAAATATGACGCTGTTTTTCACTTTTTAAGAAATCTTTTAATATCGAGCGTGGGCTTAAAATTCTTGTAAAACCAAGCGCTTGTTTTACCGCCTTTTCAAGTGCTTTCGGAGGTGTAAAAACAATTCCGATACGACCTTCCTCCAGACCGCTAAAGGTGTTCAATTTTTGTGAGTTGGAGCTTGGATTTTTCGGTCTATCCAAAAAAGTCTTTCACTCCAGACTCTAGGCGGGGTGATGGGGAGAAATCCTATAACCGATTTATTTTCCTCTTTTCTTTCGTATAGAAAGTGACAAAAAATTTAGGACGAGAAGCTGCGCAGCAGGGAGGAGCTGGCCCGTTTCCACCTGATGCGATCCTGGGGAGTCGCCGACGTCGAGAAAGTCGGCCGCATCGTTGACTTGGTAGGTGAATGCCGAGAGATTTGGGCTAATGTCGCTTTTACAGGAGGCCATTTTGAGGGAGCTGATCGGAAAGGCGGATAGCTGGTGGGCCACGGTGACGAGCACGATCCTGCAGCGCGAGCCCTGGAAGGCCTACGCCGTGGCCACCCCTTGAATGCCATCTTTGAGCCTTGTTGTTGATCATTCGACCAAATCCGATCAATTTGGCATTGACCATTAGCCCTAACAATCCAATTCATCCCTGGCGCCCCATTCTAGCAACAACCTTTAAACAATATTAAAAACGCGAGATCTGGTGTGTCGTTTTTGTGATTCCCTGGCGGAATTTGACGCCTCCCGTAGCATCCGTTGTCTCCCACCACCTCCCATAATGTGCCTGAATCCTCGCGATTTTCTATGTTTTTTTCTTGGCTGTTTGTATGGTGATTTTTCCTCATGGTACTGATGTTTTTTGGGTCCCACGGAATTTTTCTGTCGGTTGAAATAAAAGATCCAATTTCCATTTCCCGGGCCCTGTGATTCCGGAATAAATATGCTCCATGAATTAGGGCATTGCGATTAAGTGGGTCGGAATCCAAGTGGAAAGTGAGAGAGGGACACAGAGAGAGAGAGGGAGATGGAGAGAGAGAGAGGGAGATGGAGAGAGAGAGAGAGAGAGAGATAGAGAGAGAGATAGAAAGAGAGAGGGGCGAGAGAAAGAAAGAAAGAGAGAGAGAAAGCAAAATCTTTTGAATCTTCTCCGTCCTTTAAAGGGATACCCAACCTTTTCGGGGCTCAAAAAGCAAAAACCATGACGCGGGCGGGGGTCGAACCCGGGACCCCCGCTTTCAAGACCTGGATGCTATCCATTAGGCCATAGTGGCAAGCCACTGGTCGAGATGGGGACGCTACAAGGGGGAGAGGAGGCCGAATGCTGTGCGGCAATGGGCATCCATTACCGCACAAAATTCGCGCGTCATTTGTACTCCCCGGAATACATAACTATATATTTGCCGCCAAAACATTGGGTATCCCTTTAACGTGGACACCGAGAGACTATTACATTTTTTGATTCTCAACATTAAGGCCAACAAAGGGGAAATCCCGGGTTAATTTACGGCCGGTCTTCGTGGACGGGGTCGAGGACGCTGTAAGAACCGTATTTGCCTCGTCAAACCAGAAAGCCTGCTGTGAAGGGACACTCGAAGAGAGAGAGAGAGAGAGAGAGAGAGAGAGAGAGAGCGAAAGACAGAGATAGAGTGAGAGAGAAAGAGAAAGACACAGAGAGAGAAAGAGCTAAAGACAGAGAGAGAGTGAGAGAGAAAGAGAGAGACAGAGAGAGCGAAAGACAGAGAGAGACAGAGAGAGAGCTAGAGAGAAAGAGAGAGACAGAGAGAGAGAGAGAGAGAGCTAGAGAGAAAGAGAGAGACAGAGAGAGAGAGAGCTAGAGCGAAAGAGAGATAAAGACGAGTTTTGTACTCACCTAATCAGAAGTCCTTGTCCTCCTCCTCCTCGTCGTCGTTTCGCCCCTCCTGCCTTCTGCGCTAAAACCATAACGAAATCATTCAACACCTAGACACGCACGCACACACACATACGCACACAGACACACAAACCCTTTTTAAACAAAAAAACCCCATCTGGTATAATATATGGGGGGTGGAATCTGCGGACCTCCTGCAACAAGGCTTGTACGAGGACCTCCAGCATGTGCTGGAGGTGTCTGTCTGTCTGTCTCTCTCTCTCTCTCTCTCTCTCTCTCTTTCTCTCTCTCTTTCCCTATTGTCAGTCAATGCCATTCGTCCGCGACTGGATATTTCCTCGCATGCTCAAGCAGCCCAGCATTTAAAAACAGCGCGAACCTTGCGTCCATCAGACCGTGGCTCATGGTTTTGATTCTTATCCTACTTTTCTTGGCGGCGGGCCCCCTGCCGTGTATGACGTTTTCGTTCTCGTTTTCTTTCCAAGTCCTTAATGCCAGCTATGAAGCTGGGCATCAGCGCGTTCCGGTGGGTTGACGAATCGGAGATGAAAGGAAAAGACGGCTACGTTTTTCGGATGACATTCCAGTTTTGAGCAAGTCCAAATCTACCTCGTACAGAATTTTGCGCTGATCCCAATTCTGTCTTCAAAATTTGTTTTTCTGTATTTTGAAGAAGTTACAGCGCTTTCTAGGGGCAAAAATGCTCAAATTAGTAGGGCATAGGCTCGTTTTGTCGGGGATTGGGACTTGCTGCGCATCCAT
>CATQJA010002422.1:0-24785 GCA_958295435.1 Mesorhabditis spiculigera
CCATTTAAATAAGAGAAGTAATGCCACGATAAAATAACATTCAGTGGCGCAACTCAACCGCGACCCTATAGCCATCAAAACCTGGAAAAGCTGTTCTACCAGCTGCTAGTAACCCTCAATCATCTACACACAATTGGTATCATCCACCGGGTAGGGCTAGTGTAGCATATCTTTCAGTTTTTTTTCAGGATTTCACTCCGAAAAACATCGGGATCTTGATGAGTCGCGAGGGTTTCGACGTGAAGCTCTTTGACTTTGGCGTCTCGCGGTAAGCCATGGAACTTCATTTTATCGACTTCTTCCTGTTTTAACCTTTTCCAAAATTCAGGATTTTTTATCAGATTCGTCAACTCGGAACAACAGCACACGATCCAACCCCGGACCCCAAAAGCCTACTATCCGCCAGAAGCCCTTGCCGGCAATGGACAGTACGACGCGAGGCGTGAGTAAAGTTGGAATTTTTTCTGTACATGAGATTTAGTCGACATTTGGTGCGCCGCGCTTGTCATGCTAGAGGCTTTTGGTGATGATTCGAGTAAGTAGGCTACGGTTTACTTTACCCCCCCCCACCAGCCGGAAGTTTTTGGCTATAACTTTTTTATTTTACATTATTGTAGGCTCAAATTAAAACTTCTAGTATATTTTTCGACGCTCTATCGAATCGCGTTGCAAAAATCGCGGTACACATCGGATAACGGGGGGGGAAAAAATAACGGGGGGGCACTCAAACTTTTTATATGATAAAAGTATTTTTAAATAAGCTTTTTTCGGGCTGTAAAAAAAACTCTTAGTATATTTTTCGGTCCTCTATCGAATGGCATTTTCAAAATCTCGAAAATATTCAAAACGCCGAAAATTTTTTCCCCCCCTGTTATCCTATGTGCTGCCCATAGTTTTCAAAAATAGTTTTTAGGCTATAAAACTTTTATAATAAATTTTTTCGCGTTGTAAAAAAATCTCTTAGTATATTTTTTGATGTTCTATCGATTCGCGTTTTCAAAATATCGAAAATCTCAAAAATTTGGCTTTCCCCCCGTTATCCTATGTGCTGCCCATGGATTTTGATCAATTTTTGTTTATTCGATAAAAAATTTCATTTACATTATTCCGGGCTGAAATTAATTTTCCTAAGGCAGTTTTCGACGCTTTATCGAATGACGTTTTCAAAATACCGAAAATGTCGAAAATTTCGAAAATTTGACTTTCCCCCCGTTATCCTATGTGCTGCCCATAGATTTTCCTCAATTTTTGTTTATTCAATAAAAAATTTCTATTACATTATTTCGGGCTGAAATTAATTCTCTTAGTATATTTTTCGACGCTCTATCGAATGGCATTCGCAAAATCCCTCAGTAATTGCAAATTTCATAATAATGAGTGCCCCCCCCGTTATTTTATTCCCCCCGTTATCCTATGTGTACCAAAATCGCGACAAAATAAGCGAAAATACCGAAAACTTTGAGACCCTTCGGCTGTGGGGGAAGGGTAAAGTAAACTCTTACCAGAAAGTACAGTCACTAAATGACCGTGAGTCCTGGTCAGATGCCGGCGGTACCACGAAGCGCTTTCAACTGATGACCCCAGATACAAAGGAAAGCGCGGAATTATTTTCGACTGCGCCATTCAAGGCGATCGAGAAGAAGGTAAGACAGGGAGAGAGAGAGAGGAGAGAGAGAGAGAGAGAAAAGGGAGCGAGAGAGAGAAGAGAGAAGAGAAGAGAGAGGAGAGACAGAGTGTCCCAGTAAAAAAGCGCAACGCTCTAAGTCGATGCAGACGTATCGGATCTGAACGATAGTTGCCCCATTCGAAAGCTGTTGAAACGGCGAGCTTGCCACAATCTTCGAAACCATGTTTTTATTTAAACGCGCTTTAGAAGCCATTTTGTAGAATTGTACTGTTTTCCAGTTTGCATAATGTTTTTGATTCAATGTAAAATGGCGCGTTTCAATAGAAAATATGGTTTGAAAATTTTTTCAAACTCGCCGTTTCAAAGGGATTTTGAACGGTATAACTATCGTCCGATCCGATGTTTCTGCGTCGTATTAGAAGGCGTGTTTTGTTGGTATACGCTGTAGAGAAGAGTAGAAACTACGCCATTACAGCACGAATACGTCTTCGGCGGTAATGGGACAAAATTCGATGAGCTAGTGCGCCCCAAAGTGGTACATTGGTGCCGGGCGGCGACGGAAGGTATGCTTTGTATTTTTTAAATGTGCCTCAAAAATTCTCTTATAAATCTCAAACCGCTAGTAAAATCAACGCCGCCTTCTAGAGGAGACCACCCGGAAAAATGAGGAACTGATCAGCCTACTGCGCCAGATGCTAGACCGGGACCCGCAACGAAGACCCTTTGCTTGGAAATGCTTGGACCACCCGTACGTCAAGGTATGCGTGCTTTAATCTCACCAGGAAAATTTTTTTGAGGGTATGACTTCCGTGAATGGCAGAACAACAAATGCCAGAGAAGAAGCGGATGAGGCCAGGGAGCAGTTGCGCACAATTCTGAAGCAAGCGTCGTACAACGTGCATCTCTAGGCTTTGAATCAGTTTTCGACGAGTATATCGCTCTTGAGATTTCGACTATCAGCTTTGCCTTTCCTCTTCTGTAGTTTCTCGTATTCTGTTATCGTAATGTACAATAAAGCCGGGCCGGTATTTTTTATTCACGTAGCAGAAACACTTCTTTCAAAATAATCAATCGTGTCGTTTAATAAATACTCTTCATCCTTGTTGTTCATCTACTCGACCTCCGACTTTTGCTCAGGCTGCTCGCTGAGCATCACCTCGACTTGAGCCAACACCTGGAAGGCAGAAAATTAACAGCAACAACAAAATACCTCAGACTTTTCACTCTGGTCCAGCTGCATGCGCTGCATGATCTCCTGCGTTTTGGCCATGGCCAGCTCGTACACGCAGAAGATTGCCTTAAAAATACAAAATTTTGATGGTCCAGTAGGCTTGTCAAACCCGCATATTGGGATTTGGCGCTTCATGCCCTCTCAGCACCGCCAACCCGGCCAAGACGTTGTCCAGGTACTTCAGCTCGAGGTGCGTCTGCTTCGACTTGAGGCGGCAGAGCTAATGTTGATGGATTGAGGGAGCGAGAGAGAGAGAGAGAGAGAGAGAGAGGGAGAGAGAGGAGAGAGGGAGAGAAAAGAGAGAGAGAGAGAGAGAGAGAGAGAGAGAGAGAGAGAGAGAGAGAGGGAGAGAGACCTCCATAGACTCCTCCAGTTGCAGCACGCCATCCTGACCCTTCAGCGTCAACTCGGCCAGCCGGGCCACACACGCCTGGTAGTTCGAACAGGTCGCCTGCCACCGCTCCAGGCTATAATTTAAGTGATACCATTTACAAGGGGCTGTAAATCTTCAAAAAGGTCACTAACCCAAGCCGATCCTCCCCGACGTCATCCCAGTTCACGCCCGTCGGGCTGGACGCCTCGGGCTCGGTGCGACAGTGCGATTCTGGAGTACGGGGGCGGGGTGGCATCAGAATCTGGAAAATGTAAAACAGTAAAAATTTGATGGACAGTTCTGAAAGTCCCATGTGAAACCTACCTCAAAGGCAACCGCTTGAAAAATGGGATGAATAGAAAATGAGGAAATCCTTTATTGTTGGATGCAAATAGTGCATTCCTGATTTGTTTCCTCTGTTTCTCGCCTGCGCTCGCGCTCTAACGCTCTGGCTGTCTCTCTCTTTCTCCATCTCTCTCGCTTTCTCGCTCTCTTTCCCGCTCTCTCCCGCTCGCCCCGTCCTCTCTCGCTCCCATTCTCTCTCTCCTTCCCCCTCTCTGTCCCTCCCTGTCGCTTTCCCTCGCTCGCGCTCTCTTTCTTTCTCTCTTTGTCCGTATCTTTCTCTTTCTTTCTCGCTTTCTCTGATTTACTCGTCCACCGAGCCACATCACACAGTTTATTCATACCCACAAATACAACATTCCGATCCGTAATATAATCCACGAATTAATCGATTCCTTCTAATCCGTAGTGCTTTTATTCCTTGTTCTGCTGCTCCGACGCCTTCAACTCGTTCACCGGCTCTTCCAGCTTTTCCGGCTGCTCCTTCTCCTCAGACTTCATCTGCTGCTCACCATGCACAGAGCATTCGCGACGGATCTCCTTGAGCTGCGCGAGGACCTAGAACTCATCGAATTTTCTATCTTCCATTTTCCTCTCACGCGATCCAGCTGCGCATGCTCAGCCACCATCTGCCGCTGGATCTCGTCGAGCTTGTTCAGCACCAGTCGCGTCAGCAGCGCGATTTGCTGAAAGAAAAAGTTGTGAAAGATAGTGGTTGCCCTGCAACGATCTGCTGCTCCTGGTAGCCCTCCTCCACGATCAGCGCCAGCTCCTCCAACAGCTTGATGAGATGGCGCAGCTGCATGCCCAGCAGCTTCGCCTGCAGACTACTCGCCTGGAATTTCGTAGAGCCATATCGGAGCTGATCTTAGGGTATAGGAACGTAGCGGAATCGAAGGGAAATAGGCTAAACGGCGAGACTATAGCGAATGCGACGAACGTCACCAAGCGGAATGTAGCGGAATTGCCCGAATTCAACGTGCTGCCTAGCAGAATAACGCGAAAGCGGACGAGATCGGGGGCTGCATGTACCCGTGGATCATCATGGGAAGTATCGTTGCGCAAGTACCTCCAGATATTCCTCCAACGGCAACCCGCCGGCCTCGCTCTTCAGCCGCAGCTCGGCGAGACGCGCGGCGCGCTCCTGGTAGACCGGGCACGTCGCCTGCAGCCGCTCCAGGCTAAAAAAAAGAACGCGTTTTCAACAAAAAACACATTTTGATAAATAAGGTTTAATTCCGCATGTAATATTCTGCAAGCTTCATCTACCCAAGCAAATCGAGAGCAGCCAGGTCAACGTCAGCCGGGGCCGTAGAGGCCTCCACCTCGGCGGGGCGGTCCATTTCGGAGGAGCGGGGCGGCATCGAGTCCTGGAATTTTATGGCGTAAGCGGTTACAGCGAGCAAGAGAGAGAGAGAGAGAGAGGGAGAGAGAGAGGGAGAGAGAGAGGGGGGGGGGGGGGGGGGGGGGGGGGGGGGGGGGGGGGGGGGAAGGGGGGGGGGGGGGTCGCTAAATAGTTGCCCATACCTTTAGATGAAGCAGCAGCTGGTAGCGGCTCCAAATAAATGTCAGTAAGTTATTTGGAGCATTTCAAAACCGGAAATTCCACAATCTCATGCAAATTTTTGCTCGTATGGCCCGATTGCCGAGTAAGGAAGCAGCAACAGCCACGCAAACTTTAATCACTCACCCAGACCTTGTAACCCCCATTATTAACTAATTTCCTCCTCTAAACATTTTGCCAGGTAAATCCCTTCATTAGCATCCAAATCTATTTTTGGCGCTTCCTCCGCCGCCACATTTCCCCGCATTCTAATTTTTTCGCCGAAAAACGCCGCCATTGCCATCGGTAGAGACAGATAGATGAGCTGTACGCGTTGAAAACGTTGTCATTTTCATGTCTCAGTCTGATTTGAAAATGTCATACACATTTTTGAAAGATTTGCTGTCATGCCGGCGTGTTGATGAACTGAACTGCTTCAAAACCTTGTCATTTTCTGAAAATGCGTTTAGCCCAAAACCATTGTAACGTTTATTCACCAGCCACGATTTCAACCGAGTTTACAAAGTAGAGCAATAAAAAACGAGTAACAAAAGGGAAAAACAATAAAAGAAGACGATTAACGAGTCCCGTGTAGTGGTTGCTATTCCATGTTCTGCTGCGAGGTGACCGGCGACGGCGTGGGCGGGGTCGGCTGCTGGCGCTGCTCTTCGACTTGGGTCACGTACTAAACAAAGACGTAAGAGGAATTAAGGTCGTTAGAGGCTGATTTTTGTCTTCTCAATCCCTTTAAATCGAGTGGTCCATGGGGTTTCCGACCTGGCGCACCCTAGTGGATGATTCGAGGATTTTCTCGGCCTTCTCGTGGATCTCCTGCACCCGGCTGGTGACCTGCTTGGCCATGCGGGCCGCTGTCTGAACAGAACCTTTTTTTTTGATGATTCTACTTTTTGGTCAAAGTTTTGTATAAAAGCCAAGAACCGGGAAAGCCAAGGTTATATAGAGGGCAGACGAGAGAGAGGGAGCGAGAGAGATAGAGAGAGATACTCTACCCGTCGCTCCTCCAGCGTCGCCAACGGCAACAGCTCCAGCTGCCCGGGCACGTTGACGAGGTGCGCCATCTCCAGGTCGAGCATCCGCAGCCGCAGGTTGAGGCCCTGGATCGGGAAATTGAATTTAGGCACGAGGTCCTGAGGCCGACTTCGATGTACTCATGGACCTGGAGCTCGCCCTGGACACGCTGCTTCGCCTCGAGCTCGAACAGACGGTCCAGGCCCGCCTGGTAGGCCGGGGAGTTGAGGCGCATCTGACCGAGGCTGGAAGTGGAGGGTCTGAGAGGGAGAAAGGAGAGAGCGAGAGAGAGAGAGTGAGAGAGGGAGAGTGAGAGAGCGAGAAAAAGAGAGAATGAGAGAGAGAAATATCTCCCACTTACCCCAACAAATCCTCGGCGTCCAACAGCGGCTGGAACTCCTCCACGTCGACGACGCTATCCAGCGACGGCAGCGAGTCGTCCGACGACATCGATGCTGTAAAATTTGAATGTATTGTAAGGTCCGGAAGCCAACAAAATGATAGTTCAGGCACAAATGCGTCACCTTGTAGTCGGCCGGGGCACACGGCCGCAGCAAACACGAACAGTTGCTCAGAGTGTCGCCTTTACCGTGAAGTGGAGTCTAATTGGGCATATTCAGATTTCTGAGCAGTTACTTTTCATAAAAATATGCCTTTAGGAGTGTTTCCGTATTAAAAAAGAGCACACGCTAATTTTTACAATTTTTGTTAGCCAACTGTGGGATTCGCCTTAGGTCTTGGGGAGCCGGGTACGTTAGGTGGAGGGCCGCTCGGGGGAGATAAGCTATATCAGAGCCAAAAAACTACAAACTACAGTGGCGTATATAGTGATGTAAAGTACACCAAAAGGTTCGTCTGGTTTGGCGAGTATATTGATACATTTTACAGCGCTAAGCTAATGAGGAGCCGCGTTACGTTAGGCGGAAGTTCGCTCAAGGGAGGTTATGGGCACCAGAGGCAAAAACTAAATTGCGGTCGTTTATAATGGTGCAATGTACACCAAAATGTTTGTCCTAAATCTGGCGCGTATTTTGGTATAGTTTACAGCCCCGTAGCGTGACCGATCGCTGCGACACGTAGGTATTCACGAATTCTACGAATCTATATACCCTTTTACTTGCGAAATATCCTCCGTCTTGACGTTAAAAAGTTATCCGACATGTCCCAGTCCCTTTAAAGTGTGCCAGACATCGTGCAAAATTTGCAACCCCAATTCCATACCCCCCACTAGTAGGGGTAATTATGCTGCGATTTGTGCACGGTGGGGGGCTGGCATTCCGCGTTGGGGAGCGCCCAGTCGCCACCTAAAAAGTGGGAACAAATCCGCCGGCCCGCGAACGCTCGCGAACAGCGATTGTTTTTGCGTGGTGTAAGCCCTGTAAATAGGCATCGTTCGTCGTTCGTCCAGTAAATCAAAAAAATTCATTCAGTCCTACTTTCGCCTCTGTATTTTCTATGGATCAACTTCAGCATCTGGGTAAGCTTGTTTTTCAACCAGGTCTTTCAAATTGACACACGCAAATAGCTATTGTTTGCATTATAATTACCACGTCTAAATCAAGAAAGGCTAACAAACTAGCTCGAAATAAATTCTAAGGATTTTGTAAAGGTTTTCCGTTATTGACTCCTTTACACCTCCGATTGAACTTTTTTG
The DNA here is from genome assembly GCA_958295435.1 of Mesorhabditis spiculigera. Classification (NCBI taxonomy): domain Eukaryota; kingdom Metazoa; phylum Nematoda; class Chromadorea; order Rhabditida; family Rhabditidae; genus Mesorhabditis; species Mesorhabditis spiculigera. The sequence continues at coordinate 7,800 of CATQJA010002422.1, forward strand.
GAAACCGATTTTGCGCGTTTTGGCATCGAAAAGCCTTTCAGCTATTTTTCAAGTTTTAAGGAAGCCGATTTACTTACCGTAAAATCTTCAGCAAAATTATTGTTGAGCGTGTAATCTTTAATTATTGAATTTTATAGAATTATGATATTTTACTACAGTAAATTTTCAAAAATTTTGTCGTGATTGATAGCGCATCGTCAAACTTTCAAAAATTTTGCTAAGGAAATCTACGTTTTATCCGGTTTTTTAAATATTAAATTAGTCAATTTCCAAAATTACAGTACGTCGTATAGTATAATTGTTTTTGCGCCTGAAACTGTCAATTTTTTCCAAATGGTTTTTGCCACCAAGACCCTTTATACTTTTTCGGGCCGTTTTTGTCGCGGCGAGACCCGGGTGCCACCACCAGCTGGCCCCAGAAATGTGTGTGTTTGTTGCCCCGTTTTTCCTCTTTTTTTGTTGGGGCGCACACCCCACTTGAGACCCGCACACCCAGGCAGCACTGCGGTGACTCAGATTACAGACCGTATTCGGCCATGGCATCAACAGTTTTTTAGGTGTTTTTTCTAGCGCGATTTAGGGATTGTTTATTGGTATAGGCCAGAGTTTTTGTGGCTTTTTTGAGACAATATATCACTCTTAAAAGTATTATTTTTGGAGCACTATATAAGAATGCTTTTCCATATTTTATGTCTCCTCTCAAATACTTTTTCAAACTCACCTAAACCTGCCAATGAAAAAATTTTATACTCTTCCGAAAGCGTTAGAAGAAGCCGTTGATTTAAAATGGCAAATTATATTAAATTCAAATTTTGAAAGTTTAGAAAAAATTAGTTTTAGCAGAAATTTAGCGAAAAGTTACGCTTTCAAAATGGAATTTCGTTCCGTTTTTCGTGATTTCTAGAAGTCAAAAAATATATATTTGGAGGCGTTTAATACGGTTTCATCTTTACACTATGTTAATCGCGGCTTATTCACTCTTTAGAAACGTTTAAATAGCTTTTTGACAATTTTCAGCTCCAGCCGGGTTTTCTTCGACAGTCTGTATGAGTCAGTTCATGAAATTTGCATAGAATCCGATTTTCTCCCTTTTTTGCAAGCATTACTCATCGCTGTACCTCCCGAAAAATGACCCAACGTACAGAGAAAGTGAAGGTGAGAGAGAAATTCGAGCCAATTTTTGTTCAAGTGGTCCTGTGTTTCGTGCGAACCAAACTTACGCATTTCTAAGCCCCAATTTTTTCAACTTCCACAAGTAGAGTAGATTTTCGTCGGCGTTCCTCATCATAATTGCTTGCCCCATTGACGAGTATTGAATAGGACTAGTTTTCTCCCCCATAATATGCCCCTCCGGGCCAAATCGGGATAATTGAGGTCGATTCGGGGCAGCAGGCGGGGGACAGTTAGTCTGCGATTTGTTCTGGTCGGAAAGTCACGTAACCGTAAAAATTTTTGATTTTCATTGGATCGGAAAGCGCGGAATCGATGTTGGCTATTGATTAGGTATAGACAGCTGCGCTTCACGCCAACAAGGGCACAACAGCGTTGGCGAATTTTGCCTCTAGCCCTACTGCTTGAAAATGGGCAATCGACAAAGACTAGCAGCGTGACGGTGCGCAGCGTATTTTTCGAGACCTAGTAGCTGGAAGGCGTTGATCCTAACAAACTGTTGGGCTTCTAAAACCGCGAGGTTTTTCCCGGCGATACATTACTTATAGATTATTACCGAGACAAAAAAGACCGCACCCATCATGAGCTGTGCCTATATTTCGTCAGGCAATTTTCTGAGCGGGCGAGCGCAGCCGCCCCGTTGCGGGTCGCGCTTTAGGAAAATCAACGGACAAACTGATCAATTAATAAAATCCGAGGTATCTCCATTGCTAGGTATCACTAAACAGGGGCCCAAAAAAGCCCCCGACCAAGCGGTCCGCAGTCAAGCCGGATTAATGATTTAACACCCAGAGCCCGAAAAGGCGGAAAAACGGGTGTCTAGCGTTACTGCACGTTGTACGCCACACGACTACTGACACCTTTGTCGGTGGTCTTTCAAGTGGTACCAGTTGGCAGTAGGAGCCCAAACGATCAGAAGAACACTCCAGAAGTACGATCTCCCTTTCTCTCCCTTCTTTCTCTCTCTCTCTCTCTCTCTCTCTCTCCCTCTCTCTCTCTCTCAATTGCTCTCGCATTTTCCCGGACCAGTCTTGTCATTGGCAACCGAATCGGGTGCCCGCGCCTACCCACCTCCTGAACTGAGGTTGTTCTTTGCACCCAAAGGTGAGGAAGAAGGTGTTGACACAGAGCCCTCCTCTTCCCCCTTCAATTCCCTTCAGCTCGACGCAACCATGTATTTGCCAATTTCTGCTTGAGCGCGAAACACATTTGAATACCCATACATTTGTCAGCCCACCCACCAGGCCTGCTGCGTTTGTCTGCTTATGTGTCACCGAAAAGGGGGCATCGGGTTCCGTCCTAGCGTGGGCGTGGTGTGGGGTACGATTTTTAGGAAACCGCGTGTACGCATAGGGCTTTTTTGAATATACCGTACTTACGCTTTTCAGGTGGTGATTTCACATGATTTGCAATTACTCTCGCTCACTCTCCCTCTCACACTTTGAATCAACTGATTCTTCTTACCAAATAAGCCAGTTAACGGAATATTTTCTCTTCTTAACCTCCTATTATTGGAGAATAGACAATTTATCATATGGTTACAGTATTTCTAACTATTCAGGCGCACAAAGCGAAACTAGCCAATTGAGTAAAAACAAAAACAAACCACCGCCTCAACACCCGAATTTTGAATAACTCCACTGAAATGGGTTTTGAAGACTTATACACGAAAACCAAAAACGCTTTCAAAATCCATTATTTCGACAATTGAAATGATTTGTGATTAAAGGAAAAATATCGCAATTTCTCAAATTTTATGGCCCGAATTAATTTTGTAAAATTTCACTGGAAAACTGCAAAACGTATTTTCAGGTTTTGTATTTTTAAAACTCACAAATTAGGGATTTTTGGACAATTGAACCAGCTTTAAATCGCAAATTCACGATTTTTCTCACGTTGAAAGCGGTCTGTTTCTGTGGATTCGCTCGAAGATTTTGCCTACTCCGGCCCATTAAAACGCCAAAAAGCCACTATTGGTTGTTTAGAAACAACTAAAATCGTGCATTTCTCGAAATACAAATTCCAATTTCCCCCGTTAAAAAGCCAAAAAAAGGCCTCAAACCTTAAAAATTACATTCTCCGCAGGCTAATTCGAAGTTTTCTAAAACTACGCTAGTTACATCCCTAAAAACTCATTTTCGCAAATTTTCCAGAAAAACGTCTCCCCCACCCTGGTGGGTGCCCTTAAAATGTTTGTCGACAGGGCAATAATCCCCTACGGTCGGAGGCGGCGGTGGCTTCTCCCTCCCTTCTGGCTTCTTCTTCAGCGTCCCCCCCCCCACTTGCGCTTAGTATGGGGGCGGAATTTCGCATCTCTTCGCTTTGTCGCCGGCGTTTTTTTGGCTTCTCCTCCCACGGCGAGCCTAAGCACCGCCCCGGCGTTGAGCAGAAGTGTCAACTGAGAATTTTTCCAGCGACGCTACGAGAATTTCCACCCACTTTCTGCCTAGTCACTCTTCTTGACTCTTCTGTGGGTTTTCAGTTTGCAGAAGGATGAAACTTTCCAATCGGGGGTGACTAGGGTTGACTAAGGCCCAGGTTCGACCAACTTTGCTAGAATTCCGTTACTTTCCTACTTACATAAAATTTGAGGAAGACGTTTAAATTTTTGTATTGTTATGATGGGGTATTCCGCAACTTTCCTACTCACAAATAGTTTATACGCGATGCCTAGCGCTTTGTATCCGGATTATTGCTAAAATTCCGCACCTTTACTACTTACGAATGTCTTCACAAGTGCCCCTTGCGTTCCGCAACTTTCCTTTTTACACATATCATCCCGCGGTCCAGCTGCGTTCTGGCTTGACATTACATTTCCTTTACGATATTTCTAAAGCCGGCATTAAAGCTCGAGAATAATTCTATTTTTTTTATGGCCTAAAGAAAATATTTGCCTTATCCTTTCTTTTTAGTTTTTCTATGAGCAAGCGTCCCGAAAGAAATTGCGTAGAGTTTTTCCTGGAAAATAGGTTGTTTCCGTCTAGTTGCGTCTCTACATTCCTATCTTTTTTTTGTCTGAACCATCTGATTTATGGTTCAACGTTAACGGCTTGACTTTGTGGTACCTTTAAAAATAGATTGATGTCAAAATTAATCTATCTAACGTACGTTAGCTAACTTCGATCATAACGTTACTTAATAGCTGACTTTTCCATTTTGTTGAACAAACGTCTTGTTGGTTTTTCAGGTTTTCCAGCCCAGACGCGGACACTTGAAATTTTTGATTGTTATGGTTTAATCAATCATCTATTTTTTTTCAGCGATGTCGTTCAACACCCCGGCGGCTCGTGCTCCGCTTGGCGGTCGTCAGACCCACACTGCCGGTTGGTATCAGCGCTCGTTTGGCTTTTTGCCCTTGCTGACCAATCGCTGTAATCCCATTTTTTTTTCAGTCTCCGGCCGCAGCCTGAAGATCGTGACGGAAGTCGGAAGCGGCATCGGATCTGGCCTCTCTCCATTCGGCCAGAATGCCGCCTCGACGATCCGCGACTCGCGTGAGCGTGAGAAGAAGGAAATGTCCGACCTGAACGATCGATTGGCTAGCTATATCGAGAAGGTAGCTTAAGGATACCTTAATGATACCTCTAAAAAATTAAACAATAAAAAATAGGTCTGAACCCATAATTTATAGAAAATAACAAAAAACCAAAAATCTACGCCAAAATATTCCAGTTCGTTTAGGTTCGCTTCCTGGAAGCCCAGAACCGGAAGCTGGCCGCCGACCTCGACGCTCTACGCTCGAAATGGGGCAAGGATACGCACAACATTCGCAACATGTACGAGGGCGAACTCGTTGACGCCGGAAAGGTAGTAGAGGAGATCATGAAATAGATGTTTATCTAAAATTTAGGAAGCAGTACTACAGTACACTTTATAACGACATAGCATCGAAAAATCATATGAATTTAATACATCTTTTTTAGCTGATCGAAGAGACCCAGAAGCAGCGCCGCGAGCTGGAGGACCAAATCAAGAAGATGCAAAACGAGCTGGCCGAGGTTCGCAGGAAGTGGGTTTTTCCGGTCACCACAGGAAACTCGATTGCCATACCCTTACTGCACCTTACCGTAGATTACCGAGTCAAATTTGGGCTTCATAGCAGTGGGATTACTGTAAAAACGCCACAAAACAATTAAATGTTACGGTAGGTTAGGGTATCCTTATAGTACACAGTACAGTACCCTAACAATGGATTACCGAGTATAACTTGGGTTTTATTGCAGTGAAACTTACTGTAGAAACGCAACAGAAAAAGCTCTTTGTTTGACCTAGACAACCCAGAGAGAAGAGCATAGGCAAACACAAAAAGGGGGGTACGGTAGGTCGAGTGGGTGCGTTGGTTAATCCGATCTGCTGACGGGGAAATTGCACTCCAGGCTACAATTTGCAATAAAAATAGAGAAAAAAAAGTTAAAAATTGCGATTTAGTAAGGTTCTAAAAGGCGCAAGCTCAATCATTCATTTTCCTCTTAAAGGTACGATGAAGCCGTCGCCGGCCGCCACCACGACCGCGCCAAGATTGACCAGCTGCTCGTCACGCTCTCCAACATTGAGGCCGAGATCAACCTGCTGAAACGCAGAATTGCTCAGGTAAGTGCTTGACGGGATTTTTGAGCATGAGCTTCATCAGATCAGGAGATAAAAATCCATTTTAGCTCGAGGATGAGGTGAAGAGGATCAAGCTGGAGAACCAGCGTCTGCACAGCGAGTTGCAGCGCGCCAGGACGGTAAGTTTTTAAGGAGAGAGAGAGAGAGAGAGAGAGAGAGAGAAAGGGAGAGAGAGAGACGGAGAGAGAGCAATTTAATTTTTAGGACCTCGACCAGGAGACCCTCAACCGCATCGATAACCAAAACCAAGTCCAAACCCTCCTCGAAGAGATCGACTTCCTGCGTCGGGTCCACGATCAGGAGATCAAGGAGTTGCAGGTGGGACTGTCCCTTTAACCCTCCAACCTCTTTCCAGATGTTCGCCGCCCGCGACACCACCCCGGAGAATCGCGAGTACTTCAAGAATGAGCTCAGCTCGGCGATTCGCGAGATCCGTGACGATTATGACCAGGTGGGATTTGATGACGTAATCGAATCCATCAACTGTAGATGAGCAACGTGCACCGCACCGACATGGAGTCGTGGTACCGTCTGAAGGTGCAGGAAATCCAGACGCAGTCCGCCCGGCAGAACATGGAACAAGGGTAAGAGTGGTTTTGGAGTTTGTGGTCTGTAGTAAGACGTTTTTCACGCGTTTTTTACGTCATTTGTAGCCTGTAGCTTGTAACCTGTACTCTGTAGTACAGCTGTCTTGAAGACTATGATCTCAAAACGGAATTTTTCAGCTACGCCAAGGAAGAGGTCAAACGCCTCCGCACCCAGCTCACCGACCTGCGCGGAAAGCTCGCTGACTTGGAGGGCCGCGTAAGTCAGGGTTACGGTATCGGAAGTCAATCTTTAGAACTCCCTCCTCGAGAAGCAGATCCAGGAGCTGAACTACCAGCTCGAGGACGACCAGCGCTCGTACGAGGCTGCCCTCAACGAGAGGTAAGTGCTTAGGCTTGGGCTTGGGCTTAGGCTTAAGCTTAGGCTCAGGATTAGGCTTGGGCTCGGCTTAGGCTTGGGCTTAGCCTTAGCTTGGCTTAGGCTGCCGATCTGAAAACCCGATTCTTCTTCAGAGATGCCCAAATCCGCAAGATGCGCGAAGAATGCCAATCCCTCATGGTGGAGCTGCAGATGCTCCTCGACACCAAGCAGGTCAGTCAACCTTCTCGGTTCCGATGACGTGCTAACCTTCTAGACCCTCGACGCAGAAATCGCCATCTACCGCAAGATGCTGGAGGGCGAAGAGAACCGCGCGGGGCTCAAGCAGCTCGTCGAGCAGGTCGTCAAGACGCACGGGATTCAGCAGGAGGTTGATACTGGTGAGTGTGATACTTGAATGGCCTTAAAGTTAGCGAAAAATCTACAATTTGGGTTACTGTATGATTTTTGTCTTTTAGAAACGATGCGCGTGGTCAAGGGCGAAACCGCTTCGCGTCAGTCGTTCCAGCGCTCCGCTAAGGGCAACGTTGGCATCCACGTCAGTTTATCTCCGTCTCCCCTCTAACTCTAACTCTCTCGCTATCTCTCTCTATCTCTCATGGTCTCTCTCTCTCTCTCTATCGTTCTCTTCAGGAAGCCTCCCCCGACGGCAAGTACATCGTCCTGCAGAACACCCACCGCGCCAAGGACGAGGCCATCGGCGAGTGGAAGCTCAAGAGGTACCTTAAAAATATTTGAAAATGAAGATTATGAGCTCGTCTGCCTTTAAACCCAAAAATATTTCAGAAAAATCGACGGCAAACGCGAGATCGTCTACACCCTTCCCGTCAACTTTGTTCTGCGCGCCGGCAAGACGGTTAAGGTAAGCATGAAAATGGAATTGTTTAATTTTTATATGCCTTAAAATTGTTAGTAAATTATACTGAATTTTAACGCAAGAACTCTTTTTCTAGATCTTCGCCAAGAACCAGGGCGTAGCCTCCCCGCCCGACCAGCTCGTGTTCGACGGCGAGGACTCGTTCGGCTCGGGCAGCTCGGTGCACACCATCCTCTACAGCAAGGATGGAGAGGTACGGAAATTTGGATAGTAAGGGTAGTTTATAGAAATTTGAATTACAGTAATTCAACGAAAAATTGTATTTGTTAAGATTATACTGTGGCATCCAGTAATTTAATCAATTTTTCGACATTTAGCTCTTCTAATCCATTTAAAATTGCCTTTTTCGATGCTGACTTAGAAAATTATGATTTTTAATTTATTCAGGGATATCGAAATGTTATTATTGATTTCCTAGCTATTTTCAAACATAAATATTTTGCTTACGGTAACTTTAAGCCATTTTTCAGACATTTCAGATTCCCTAGTACCTTCAAAATTTGCATATTTTCAGGAACGCGCCACCCACATCCAGCGCCAATCCACCACCAACTAACAAGTGCTCCACTTTCGGCATCCACAGGAAAATTCCGCCTTCCATTTGCTCATTCCTGGGGCTCCCAAATAAACACTGCCTTTCTTACTATATTTTAGGTGTTAAAAAATTGAATTTTTTACGTTTTTTTTTTAATAAAGTAGGGACCAAGAAACAACATAAACTGCAGAAAACCCATTTTTAAAAGTATCAGGCGCCTTGATTGACATCTACCAGCTTATATAAAATTCTATTTAATTTATTTAGTGTATTACGGTATGGCATGTGCATAAAAATCGCTATATTTATTTCAATATTTATTTAATCGTTCAATGCCGCTTCGCGATCCTCATCTTCCTGCGACGGATCTTCCTAGCCAGTTTTGCTCGGAATTCGGCATCTGCCATCAGCTTCTCATATCCGTCAGGAACAGAGTTGTCGTATGAAAGCCCAGATGAAGCCGGCTGAGCTTTAGGCTTGAAGACCGGCTCATCACGCTGCCATCCACCGAGGTCATTTCCGTTTGAGCTGAAGGCCCAGCCCTCGGGATCCGAATCGGGAGTCCTCATGATGGGGATGGAGTGGGTGCGGATACCGTGGGTACGGTGTCTGGAAAGTAGTGGATTAGAGAGAGAAGGAGAGAAAGACAGAGAGAGAGCGAGAGAGAGAGAGAGAGAGAGAGAGAGAGAGAGGAAGCTGAAGATGGCCAATTACCTATATCCACTACGCGACGCTCCGGCTGCGTCCGTCTTTGGGCCTCCATAGTAGTGATCACCAGCATTCTCATCCTCCATTTGCTTTAGGACTGCCATCCTAAAAATACTTTTGTCTTGCTAGTATTAAGTCAGCCACGTCTTCAAGCAGTTCAAAGTAACGCTTAGATTTTTGTCGGAACTGTCATTCTAAAAGATCAGGTCTTTTAAATCAATCAGCAACGTCTTCAAGCAGTTCATCGCCAATTTCAAGGGAATCCAAACTCACTTGGCTTTCTCCGACGGCACGACGCTCGACAGAATATGGCTGACGCCGCAATCACTCGGGCAATAGGATGCGGGCATTCCGGGGTCTCCTGGGGGTCCATAAGGACCTTCTTGGCCTGGGTGGCCAAGTCGTCCGGCAGCTCCCATCGGTCCAGAGGGTCCAGGTGGTCCGGTTGGCCCGGGATTGACGGATCCGCGGCCTGAAATTGAGGTAAATGGCTTCATAGCTCCGTAGCTTCTGATCTACAGAAAAATCACGAATTTTCAGCCGAAAACCACGAGAAACCGCCATTAACGAAAGATCTCGATAATTAAAAATTCCAAAAAGGCTCTTTTTTAGGTCCTAAAATCAGGTAAAACTACCGTACCCGTCGGTCCTGGCGATCCCATCATGCCGGCAGGTCCGGGTGGCCCCTTCGGTCCCTTGATTCCGATGCCAGCAACGGCAGTCTTTCCCGCCTGTCCACTGGGTCCCTCAGGTCCTTTAGGTCCAGGCTCACCAGGAGCACCAGCAGGTCCGTGAGGTCCATCCATACCCATAGCGCCATGAGGGCCAAGGCCTCCAGGTGTGCCAGGCTCGCCTTGCCGACCTCGCTCGCCCTGGGGGCCTCTGAAAGGAGGATGTTACGTGATGTTACGATACTTTCATCTAGAATTTTTCTGAGACACCATTTTTGTAGAAAAGCTGAGATTTTGGGGCTTTAGCTTTCCTTAATGCACCAATTTCCCTCACCTCGGTCCTATCGGTCCACCCGGACAGACAACACATGGCATCTCAGGCTCGGTGTCCAACTGCACGTCCATACCGTCTCCTCCAGTATTTCCTTGGTTTCCGGGTTCTCCTGGCATCCCATCAGATCCGGGAGGTCCGGGTGGACCCGGTGGGCCGTAAGGGCAAGCTAGCTGGCCGCAACCTAAAAAGAGCAAGCTCCAAAACTCAAGTCAGCCCCACCTTTACATACTCCATCGTAGATCTGTCTCTTTGCTCTGCTAAAGAACTGGACTGACGTGCCGAAGAACTGGGATTGAATGCGGAGCTTCTCGTTCCATAGTCGGGTCGTCACCTCCTAAAACTTATTTCTTAAGGAAAACTGCTAAACTGTTATTGCTAAGTGCAGTATCCCAATGAGCATGACCCAGTGAGATAGTTAGAACGAAATAAAGAGAGAAAGAGAGAGCGAGAGAGCGCGCGATAGAAAGAGAGAGAGCGCGAGAAAGACAAAGAAAACGAAGAGACAGAGAGAGAGAGAGAGAGAGAGAGAGAGAGAGAGAGAGAGAGAGAGAGAGAGAGAGAGAGAGAGGAGAGAGAGAGAGAGAGAGAGAAAGAGAGAGCGAGAGAGAGAAAACAAGAGAGACAGATAATTTTATACCTTAAATACTCCAGCTCGATCGTGAAGTCGATTCTGCTCCTCAACAGTCTTCAGGTAGAGCCCGGGGAGGGTGAAACCGAGGAAGATCAACGAGCACACACTAGTGGCTATCGAAAACTGCGCTAGACGGTAGAACCACTCGGAGTCAGACTTTGTCTGAAAGTACAACAATTTTTAGACTCAATTTGTACATTTCAAAGTCATTAAAGGCTCCCTGAAGTCGCTTTTTCCGTCGTTTACGCACTAATAGGAGACTGGGCGCCAGAACAGCAAAAAATACTTACATTCCTCATCCTTGAAAGCAAAAATTCCCCAGAACCGATTGTTCCAGTCAGCCGGGTGGTGGAAGAGCGGGAGAAATGACTGATCCAATCAGTCGAGCTCACTTTTACGCCCTAATGGCCCGGTGGGGGTGATTTTTTGGGTCAAGGTGTTTTCTCTGATTTCGCCCCAGTTTCCCCCCCGTGTTTTCACTAACCGATCAGGAGCACTGCGCGCATGGGAAATTGGGCCAGCTTCCAGCTTGGAACTTCCAAATACCGTGGAGAGTTGATACGATGGGCTAGACGAACGGAAGTTTTTAAAGGGATGGTGACAGGAGAATCAAGCTGAACTTTTTCCATCAAGAGAAGGTCCGCTACAAAGACAGTTTTAAAGGGATGGCGACAGGAAAACCAGACTAGACTGACCTTTTCCACATTAAAGCGTGTATCGGCTTGAATTTTCGTTTTTAAAGGGAATTCTTACACGGGAATTATACTAACCTTTTCCATATCAAAGAGCCTGAGCTGAAGTTTTTAAAGGGATGGTACCAAGCCAATCGAACTGAAATTTTGAGCATCAAAGACAGGGTGGACTCAGATTCCGTTTTAAAGGGATGGTGACATCCGTCGAAAAATCAATACAAATCAAAACTCGAAACATCAGAGGTGCCGAAAAATGGCGTTCAAAATGGTGAGGGAAAAAACCGTGGTTTTTTTTTATAAATGGAATTATTTAGATTGGGTCTGGGTTTTTTAATTTATTAAAAATTTAATTTTTTTTTTTATTTTATAAATTAAATAATAAAAATTTAATTTTTTTTTTTTTTTTTTTTTAAGAGACGCGGTCGCCAGATTTTATGCTGCTAGTGGCCCTATTTCGCCACGTGGAGCGACGTAATACTGGTCAGAAACAATAAAATCTGACTATTCAATTTTCAGAATCCCTAAAAAATTCTACATTTTGGAAACTCGAGCAAAGATAGGCAGCAGAGCGGTCGACGCAATAGTTCAGGTTTTTGTCACCGGATCGCATTTTTTCCCAAGAAAACAAGATTTTATTATCGTCTCCAGCCTCCTATAATTTTTGCGCAAATAATATGAGTTACAAACGTGCGTATTTCTATATTTTGCATTTGCCTAAAAGGTATTTACAAGTTTTGTTTTGTATCCTTTATTCTCTCTTCTAAGAAGTGGTATAACAAGCAAGTGCATTCATGGGGGGTGTTCGAATCCTTTCTGTGTAGCCAAACTAAGAATAATAAGAAAAGAAAACGTAGAATAACAATTGTCTGTCTGGCTAGCATTACTTCAAAGCCTTAAAGAAATATACTAAAATCAAAAAATACATAGAACATTATCAAAAACATTAAAAAATACATAGAAAAATCAAACAAAAATAATAATGAGGTGTTTATCCGTATCCGAGGGTACCCGCATTTTTGCCACAACAATTTTTAGTGGGGTTTGGGAAATACAAAAAATTCAAGCCATAACTTTGAATTTTTAACTCGCTAAAACCGAGCAAACTAGCAAAGAAATTGGGGAATTTAGGGAAAAGAAGCGCAAAAAGTGCCAAAAACAAACAAAGCGGAACCCGTTTTTGGTAGGCAGTTTCAAGGAAAAAAGAAAAGACGCTTCAGAAATGGGTATAAATGCAGCAGTGTGTTTTGGAATTTTTGAAGGTTTTGTGGGGAGTAGTATGTAGTCTGTAGTTTACAGCTTGGAGGCGGTAGTGGTAGCCTGGAGGCTGTGGGTTGGAGCCTGTGGCTCGGGTCGTAGTTTGTAGTCTGTAGTTTGCCAGAGTCGCCAAATTATTCAAATTGCGACATCTGGGTCTGGGGCGGTGGGTTGGGGTAGCTGGGGACGATTGTCACGGGCTGAGCCCATCTGAAAAAATATTTAGATGGGTGCTTGGCTTTAGCTTTGGCTTAGGCTTAGGCTTGGGCGTTGGCTTAGGCTTAGGCTTAGGCTTCGGCTTAGCCTTTGGCTTAGGCTTAGGCTTAGGCTTAGGCATAGCTTTGGCATGACTTTGTCTACCTTCACCATAGCCATAGCTCAGGCTTAGGCTTGGAATTGGGGCTGTAAAATTTGGTTTGATTATTTTACAGCGGATGTCTGCTCGCTTCAACTGTTTCTGCCGAAATTTGAATTTTTCGATACCGCAGTGTCGATAATAATGAGCAAAATTTTTCTGGCGATGTTTGATATAGTTTTATTTATTTTAAAGCCTGGTTCGATATTCTAAAACGTTTGATTTCCTCATAAACCCACTTGAAAAGCGCCAAATATCGGGCCCGTTCCTCGTCGGAGCTCTCGCGGCGGAGGATCCAGTTGTAATCCCAGTCCGGGTCTGTTTTTGTCCATCTGAAAGATAAGGCAATTACGAATTGCATTTTATAGGCGTAACAGAATAGAAGAAATAGTCAAATACCCACCGACAAGGCCTAAAAAGCCGGCCCGGAATGCGCTTCTGGCGATCCTGGGTACTCGTGCTGTTCCACACCATGCCCGGGTTCGGCGGGTCGCTGCTAAAATTAGCATATAAAATCCATAGAAATAGCTATGACTATTATAAAGGGGTTATAAAGCTTTTCTGTGCCTTCAACTCCGATTTAGGTCAGCAGAGATTAACTGAATTGCTGAATCAAGTAGGACTTACGTAGTAACTCGCACGAGCCTGACCCTCTCGGCCAGCTCGGTCATCTCCTGATTGTTTCCGGCCGGTGATGACTCGGCAGTGGAGCTGCTCGTACTCTTGTTTCTGCCCTTATTCCGATTCTCCTGACGATCCTCTCCTCCGGTCCAGGTTCCGATCCCGGCTATCCAAGCTCGAATTTTCTCGTAGTCAGGCTGAAAATGAAGGGATAGGTCGTTGAGGAAGAGATAGAGAGAAACAGAGAGAGAGAGAGAGAGTGAATGGGAAAGGTAGAGAGGGCGAGATGAGCTAGAGAGAGCGAGAGAGAAATCACTTACAGCCTCCATGAATCCCATCGCCTTTGAATAAGCAAAAAGTTCAGCCAAAGGCGGGCAAGAAAGCTTCCAATCGACCGTCTCCTTGATGTTCCGGATGCGGTTGTAGCTCTGCTGCTTTGTACGGTAGCGGCCTTTGCTTTTGGATTCCTAAAAAAGAAAGTTCTAGCGCAATTTTCAGACCTTTTAGTAGATTCCGCAAGACTGCCCCTCGTCTAATCCCACTTTGAAACAGAATAATGGTACTCGTAAAACTTCTCCATTGCTTTCAGCTATCACAATCCCTTTAACACACCTTCCAGGGCAGCTCGCCACAGCACAGCTCGGCCATGATGTAGACGAAGCTCTCGATGTCATCCCGTCGACTCAACTCCATGCCGAGATGAGAGTTCAGACTCGCGTATTTGGCTGTCCCGACCAGGTTCTTGCCTTTTCGATGCGGAATATGGACCAGGTTGTCACCGTCGCGATACCTTAAGTTTTCGTTTAATAAAATCAGGACCTTTGATATGCTTTAAAAGACTTAATCTACCTTAGATACCTGTACAATTTAAGCTCCTGGATTACGATTACAAAAAGCAAAAAAGTATACTTACCTATATCTCCTAGCGAGCCCAAAGTCAATGAGGAACAACGTCCGCTCCTCGTTCTCGATCCCAACCAGGAAATTCTCAGGCTTCAGGTCCCGGTGGACGTAGCCCCGCTCGTGAAGCCATTTGAGGCGATCGATCATCTGGTTCCCGAGCGCCATGATCGTCTAAAACGTAGCGTTTTCTTCGATTTAAAAAAATTGCCACTAGCCTTCCTGCAAAAGCTCCGATCACAATAGGTGAATAGGTTCTCAAGGCTTGGCCCGAGGAGACTCATCACCATCATGCGTTGCCCGCCAAATTCCTCGCCGAACCAGTAGACTGAAAAGTGTATGCTTTAACATATGCTTTTATACACTTTTTATGATACAATGATTGTTTTTACCATTAAAGGGCCTGAAAAGGTATAGTTAGAGCTTTTAAGCTATGTAATTCTTTTAGGCTCTATCAGTACAAGCAAAATCCCTAGTAGTCGAATGGAAAGTGTTAATAAAAGTCCTATAAAACTAACTTACCTAAGCTAAACATTGAAAATACTGCTTACCCCTCGGAACTCCCGGAATTGTGACCTTTCTCCGTTTCTTCTTCGGGCCACCAGCTAGCACACGGTACACCTCGTATTCATACTTCAAATGCGCGTCTTCGGTAGCTAAACGGCAATGGTTTGCCCCGTAATAGAACCTAATGACGTAAAAAGTTGTTCAAAATTCCAATCAGACAAGAACTTACAAGTCTCAAACTTGACGGCCACCAGCTTCCCGTTCTCCTTCAGGTCGACGGCCGAGTAGATGGTGCCGTAGGAGCCAAAGTTGATTTTTTGCACGACTTGGAACCTGGAAAAATATCGTGTTTTACATTTTTAGCGCCCAGGAAGTAGGAATGGCAGAAAAGACATTATTTTACAGTTATTAGTAAGCTCGTACTTACCGATTGGCAACTTTTAGGCCAATTTTTGCCCGAATCGCCATCGTCCGGTCCATGTCCATGACGGCATTATTCCAGGAGTCGAGGTTGGAGGAGGGGGTTAACTGAAAAGGTAGCTTAGACTGAAGTTTCAGGCAATAAAAAAGCATTTAGTGTTTCTAATATTGTGAGGATTAAAATTATACTAACGAAGCTGTAGTTTAACCTTAAAGACTTACCGGTTGTCCATCAGCTGCGAAAACGACGTTCGGCCGTTGTGGTTGTGTTTGGACGTAGACTTGCTGGTTGAGGGGGTTCTGGAATAAAATAAATTCATATTTACGACGTTTTCTATCGACTTTTGAGGCGATTTTAAGCTTTTCCAGCTTATTTTTAGACTTGATTAGACCCGCTTCGCGACTTTTCAACCCTGGCCCCGTCTCATCCCAAGATGTTATTCACTTTGCATAATGCCCGAATGCGAAGACAAAAAAAGAAACACTCCCTCCACCCCTTTATATAAGCTACTTCAACTTCCGGCGGATGCTAATTGTTTCCTAACAAAGAGGGCGCCCGAAATTTTTAGAAAAACTGAAAACTAATGTTGAAAACAGCTGATTTTGTTAAACCTGATAACGCAGTCATCCCAGAGCCATTACGCACCTAATGACGTATCATACGTACTTTAAATTTAATCACCTATCGTGATATCCTCCGGACATGGTGACGGAAGTTGCATGCAAAGTGGCACACACACAAACACTACTTTTTTATATATAGTAGGATTTCCAAGATTTTCCTTAAATCCCAAGGCATACTAGCCCTCTTAAAACCTCAAGGATATGCTAAAACGGCGCACCTTCACTGCTTTTTCCCAGATTCCTTTTGGCAACCCCTTCCCGTGCGTGTTCCAGTGTTCGTTCCCAAAACACCCTTCACGCCGGAGATTTTATCTGGTGGCTGGATCTGTGCTTTTCTTTCTATCTCTATCTCTCTCTTCTCTCTCTCTCTTTGTCTCTCTCCTCCTGCTCATCTCAATGAGTGTAGGGTCGGGTTTGGCAGGGCCGAACCCGAGCAAAGTGCTGCTGCTCCCGGTCCCCTTTTTCATTCCTTCTCGCCCTGGCCAGTCGAATCGATCTGGCAGCCGGCCAAAAACCGCCCGGGCTTTCGAACGGCCTCGTCGGGCTTGACCTTTCGGCCGAAAAAAATGTGGCGGACAAATGGGGGATGCATTTTCGATCTGGTGGCGGGGTGGGTGGTCTTGTTGAGAGTAAGAAACGAGCCAATTTGGGGTGGACTCTGGGTTTAAAGGGTTTGGGAAGTGAGATTTACAAGCCTTCGGGTTTTAGAAGTACCCTAAATACCTATATTTTTTAAAGGAATAGGAAAGCCAAATTTAAATCTATTAAAGCGAACTGTACCTAGCTAAACCGGAATGCTACGCATTTTCTATGTCAATTCCAAGATATCGGGAGGTTCCACGAAATCCTGCACCTCAGGTCTCTTAGAGGCTACAATAAACGTTACTGACTTCTCAAAGGTGCCGGGAAGCCAGATTTTATAGATTTGTACTTCGGAAGCTATCGTAATTTCTGCATGATTTTCTTAAGATATCGGCAGGCCAGATTCATCTATTCTAAGGTACCGTAATTCTGAAAACCCTAATAGATTCTTTAGGCTACTGAGAAACCAATTATTCCGTTTTGCGCCTATTCCTAACGAATTTTAGGTCTGGTAAAGCCATATTTTCTGATTTTAGGCTTAGCGGACGTTACAAATTACTTTTTAAAGGTACC
>CATQJA010002423.1:0-25174 GCA_958295435.1 Mesorhabditis spiculigera
GGCTGAAAATCCAAACATAAAACAAATCGCAATTGATACTGTTCATTTTGAACGTTATGATCTTGGCGAAAACGGTGCTTTTGTATGCTCCGGGGCGGGGGCGGGGTGTTTAACTGTGTTTAAAGGGATGCCGACGGCATAGTCAATCGATTACGCGCTGAAAAGAAAATGCTCTGCGCCTCTCCCCTGGGCGCGCCTTCCCTGTTGGCTACTTGTCAATTTGTTGATGAGGGGGGATCGACACATGCCGTCGGCAGCCCTTTAATATTCTTAGGCGGAAGAAATTCCCAAATTTTCATTAACGAACTATAAAAGACCAGCCGCTTACAGCGGCTTTGCCGCTGCGGCGGACTTCGGGCTACCCTCCGCTCCTCCCCTCCTTTGTGATGGCCTTAGATACTTTAAAGGATTTAAATAATGAATTAAGATAATTAAAAAGTATTAAAACAACTGAAAAAGCGATCTGGGCGCGGAAAGGGCTTGGGGACAGGGCGGGGAAAGGGGGCGTGGCCTCCCGGGAGAGGGCCCCACTCGTTTTAATGGAGGCGCCACTTTCAAAGTTCATTATTTTTATTTAAACAAAAACTTTTTCATAATTTCTTGATTATTTAAGGGTTTCTGACTACGCTCTATCCAAATCCGAAGAGACCTAAGCTCTACCTCCTTTCCCCTTCGAGTTATAGTTGGCTTCTGACGGACGGACGGACAGACACCACTACTGAATCCTTATAGTTGATAGCTCTTTTTAACCAAAATGGCCGCTTTTTCATGTCGCTTAGATATTGTTTTTACCTAAATCTAGCTAAGCTTGTACCAAAAATTTTATTAGCATACATACTATTACGGCCCTATTCACTCCCACCCCTTCGATAATGCCAAAGAACCAAAAAAAACTTACCATTTTGACTTCCACCCAGATAAAATTCCAGTACTTCGATGTCGGACTCGGTGGCCAAGATGAGATGTCCCTTCGAGTGCATTCGATAGCCCTCCTGCTCTCGGTGAGACTGGAAACCACATTATGTCAACCAAAAAGGTAGCATAAATCTCCTATGCTCCCTCCTGCCTCACCCCACTCGCCGCCCATTTTTTTTGCATCAGCATTTCCGATTGGCTAGTTGCCAATTACCGTATACCCCCCCCAATTGTTTTCCAAAGTTGCTGGTAAGAAGTAAAATGCCAAAAACGCTTCTGCGTGAGTGTCGTACTTTGGTCCTGAGTGGTTGTGAGCAGTTTGAACTGCTAGAAATCGTTGTAATTGCTAAAATTCACGAAAAATATATCCCTCCCTCTAATACAACGCCTCCCCCTGACGTGATTGAATAAAATTATAACCCCCGGGGTTATATTAGGGGAAAACCTGGTCAAAAAACGAAAGGTTAACCGCCAACAAGTGCCACAAAAGTTATTTTATTGCGAAAAAACGTTAAATATTGGAGTAAAACCGAAAAATTTTGAGGCGAAACGACATTTTGCGTGCGCGGCGATTAATGCCATGTCGTAATGCCATGTAAGATTCTCTGGTCGATTTTCATAATTAAACAGTCTAGAAGCATCAAAATTCGGCGAGCATTCCAGAAATAACGTCAGAATCTTTAAATTCAAGCGTTTTCACGTCCAAACAGCAAAAAAAAGATCATGCGGCGCGGTCGCGTTGCTCTGGCATCCAGCTATTTGCTGGGAATCAGCGCAGGGGCCGTGTACCAGATTTCGGAGCCCTTTAACAAACTTCCCCGAAACCACCATATCTGCATAACCAACGGAGCAAACGCCACGTCCACACACGGTCTTCGGGGGTAATGCTCGTTAACGATGGTTAGGGTTTCTAAATCATTAAAATAAAAACGTATGCGCAACTCGTACCCAAGTCCGCTTGATACACCATCAGCGTCATGGCCGACCCGATGGCGACAATCTGAATTTGAACTTTTAAACTGAAGACCTTTTGGCGCATAAAATGATTTCAACGTTTTGAGAATGATAATCGTGATCTTGTACTGGGACCAGGCCTCACTTCTGCGGGATTTTGCACTGATCCTGAATCTGTGCTCAAATTTGCTTATTCGGAATTTCTAGGAGTGGCCAGCCCAATTTACGGGCGAAACAGAACAAAATCTATTTGGGTTGGACCCACCCACATAATTCCAAGATAAAAGATTGTACTCACAATAACTAGCGCTTTTTGAGCGAAAAAAAGGTTTTTTTTTTGGGTTGGTTACCCGTGAAAATTCCGAAATATCCTACTATATATAAAAAAATAGTGTATGTGTGTGTGTGACACTTTGCATACACTTCCGTCAGTATGTCCGGAGGATAACTCAATAAGGACGGGGTTTTAAAGCGTGTATGATACGTCATTAGGTGCGTAATGGCCCTGAGATGACTGCACACCTATTAGAATCATAAAAATAAGCTATTTTCAACATTAAAATAGGGTTTTTGTTAAGTTTTTGACCAATCTCTTTGTTAGGAACGAATTAGCATATGCCGGAAGTAGAAAAAGCCTATAAAAAGGGCTGGCACGGGTTTTCATTTTTCTCCGTTGATTGAGGCGGAATTATGCAAAGTTTACAATCTTATTGGGCCCAGACGGGGCCAGGGTTGAAAAGTCGCGAAGCGGCTTTTCAACCCTGGTTATCGTTAGATTTGTTTTTTAGACGATGCGCCGGGACGCACCGTTGGAAAAACGGTTTTCTTTGGAAAACTTTGCGTTCCAGAACCCATTCAAAAGCTAATCTTTTCCTGCGCCGGGCACCCCATTCATTTGAATTAGAAATTTTTACTAAAGGTTTTTCTAGAAAAAAAATGGAAATGACTCTAAAATCAAGCTAACTCCTGAAAATAACTTGTCCAGAAATTATTCCGAATGCCCCGACGGTACCACTTTTGCGTGAGCGCTCAGATTTCTAAGCTTACCAGGCTCATCCCCATCTTGTCTAATGGAAACGCGACAACCTTCGCGATGTTATGGTTGATGGGTGACCGCTCGAGGAGGGTCATTTCCGTTGCGCGAAGCCGTTGACAGAACTAACAGAATAATTTTGATTCATAAAAAAACAGATTCCGCGATAAACAAAAGAAAATCCTACATTGTCTCCATATCGGCGGCCCTCGACGTGGATCAAGTAGGAATCCGAATTGAAAGGATCTTTTACACTAAAAAACAAACAGTACACAGGGTGTCCAAAAAAAATCGCGCCCCTCTAGCGGTCCGGAGTAAGATCAGATCGGGAGGACACCATTCGAAAACCCTCAAAGAAGTAAAAGACAAGTTGATTCTGGTTTTACAAAATTTTTTAGCTTGCCCTGAATCCTAATCAATTTTGTTTTGAAAAGTTTAAATTCAACGTCGTCCTGTTAGCTTGAGCAACCAATTTGCATGCGGATTTTGCATAAAATTGCACTTTTCATTGAGCTTAGCCCCAAATTTAGTGAACCAAAATGCCCATATTGAGCAACGAAAAGTGCTTGTTTTCTTGTACCCATTGGTCAAAACCACACTTTTCTGCTGCCCGCTAGAGCGGCAGGCGCAGTACTTACAATCCATAGTAGCTGTTGGGTAAGGCGGCCACGGCGCTCAGATCCTGAACGCCGACCATTGTCACGATACTGCAGTCCTCCAAATTGTAAAGCATCGGTGATAGGATCTGGTAAAATAAAGAATTTGCTCAGCTTTCGGCTCAATGTATTCATCCTCCTAAGCCTAGGCTTAAACTTACAAGGAGACGTTTTTTAGTGTGAATGGAGTTTTAAGTTGAAACCAGGCCTATTCTGTGCAGAATTTTACGCTGATTCCGATGCTGTTTTGCAAATTTGCTAAATAGCTCGATTTAAAAAGTTACAGCTATTTTAAGATAATTTTTAGGCCCAGAGTAGCCATATGCTATGCTGTGCTACTTTTTTGTTATAACGTTTTAATTTTGTTTAAATAGCCTAACTTGTAGAGAATTTTTTCTGATTCGAATGGTATATTTAATTAGTGCGCTACTGCCGATCAACGATGGCTTACAGGGGTGAGAAATAGGCTGTTTTTCACCATTTCCCATACAAAAATCGCAGCCCATACCAAGTATCGTCGATTTTTTCGATTTTTAACAATTTTGAGTTAAATAGCTCATTCGATAGAAAAAATTTTTCTGAATACGGTGACGATATTTATTTTTGGAAAAACAGCCGGGAAAAGCAATATAATGGTCCCTAAACAGGGGAAAATTTGGGCTAAAATGATCTTAAAATTGCTATAACTTTTGAAATCGAGCTATTTAGCAGAAATCGAAAACATATTCGGAATCAGCGCAAAATTTTGCACAAAATAGGCCTGTTTTCCACTTAGAACTCCATTCACACCAAAAAACGTCTCCTCATCCGTCAAACAAAAAGTTGTTAGTCTAAACCTAGCCTAGGCAGATACCTAAGCCAAGCGGAAGCTAAGCCTAAGCGAAGCCTAAGCGAAGCCTAAGCTAAGCTTAAGCTAAGTTTAAGCTAAGCCTATGCACTGTGTATGAGTCTGGTATAATTACGTTAAATACCTTATTTCCGTCCAGACCCGTCCTCTCCGCAAATCCGAAGACCTAAATTGCAAATTGAACATACATAACTGGTTGACTCACCTGTGTCGTCCCATCCCACAATTTCCGGAATGAACGTGCCACCGCCATCCCCGGAATGCTTCTCCATCGCAGCGGAAGGGCGCCATTTTTCGCTAAAAAGCATTGATCAGATTGTTTTTGGAGTTAATTGAGTTAAAATAGTTATGTTAGGAAAATTTAGAGCGCAGGTGATCACATACCGGGCGACACCAGTCCCCATTTGTAGTACATTACATATGCACACTCCAGCAGCACCAAAAATTCTCGATCGTTCGGCACGGTGAAGTCGATGATTTTCCGATTGCGCTCGTTGTCGGAGGGAATGGGGATTCGTGGGCTGCATACGAGCCTACAATAGATTGATTATACTAATGGTTCAAACAACGTGCGTGCTACCATATTCTTAAGAAAACATTCAAGTTTTTAAAGTTATTTTCAAGCTTTTCGATGATAGCCATACCTTTCGTTAATTATCGGGATCCAACGGTCGGCGCTCAAGCATTGATAATTACCTTCGATCATCTCCATCAACAAGTAGTGGCTAGCAACTCGTGTTTAAAACCATGAAAAGTGATACTTGGTGACAATCATGACATGGTGCGTCGTCGCGGTCAGCAAGATCCCAGCCTTCACCATTTTCAACTCGGATAGCCTTAAAAATCTGTCGGTAAGAATATTAGGGGATGGGGAACTACTTTTTTTGCGGCACAGGCCTAAATTTTTTATCAATCGCGGATGCGTTGCGAAATGGTTTTTAACTATTCCTGAGCATAAAACTACACACATTCTAATTAAAAAAAATTAATTTTAGGTCGAAAAATCCTATAGAACCCTTTAGGATTCGCGCGGGGGGAAGGCCCAAAATGACCAAATTTTCGACTTTTCAAACATTTTCTAACTTTTTTTTTGAAAGTTTTTTTACTTTAAATATAGTTTAAATTTACTAAAAACAATATAAAAACACTATATATTCGATTACTAGGCCAGCCGGGACGGCCAGGAAAAAAATTGGTTCTCCCACCGCGGAAATCCTCCCCTCCCCATCCCCTGAAATCCTAAAGGACCATGAAATAAAATAATGGGGGTGCTGAAAGTTTCTATGATAATAAAATCAGTTTCAAAGATGGTTTTGTTCTGGTTTCAATGGTTCTTAGCATATTTTTCGTCCACTACCAAATCGCCTATTCAAAACATAAAAAATAGTGAAAATGTCGAGAATCCCCTTGCATATACGGTGTTAAAATTTTATTTTCGAATGTATTTTTTTAACGCTCCATCGAATGGCACACGCAAAATCGCGCCGCGCAGTCAAAGCTTTGAAATAACGAGTGCCCTCCGTGATTCCATGTGTATCAAGATCGTAACCGTAAACTTGCCTTGAAAGCATTTGATCGGGGGCCCCTCTGAAGGTGTTTAGCAGCCGTCCACCCGGACTCGACTCGCTCCGATCAAGGTAGCACCGTCCCTCCGTAAAAATCTTAAGAGCGGGACCCGGAAAATACTCGCACAAACTTACCTTAACCTCACCGAGCCGGAAGTTGGTGACGATATAGATAAAACCCTTCTCGTATTTTCTGCTGAAGTTGGCATTTAAAAATCTTCTGCATCACGCGACCCACCGGCTTCTTGGATCTGTCGAGCCCCAGAAATAGGGCGTATTGTAGAATAGCTCCGGGTCATAGGAATTGAGATGATGATGATCCTCGATGCTGGAATGCCAGTTACGCTGCTGTATCAAAATTTAATTGAAATCGATGGATTAGATGGGTTTTTCAGGCGCAAGTGGCGCCCCAACGCCATATCCGCGGTCCTTTTAAAAAGTTTTAACTTTTAAGAGCGGTGAACTCACAATCACCCTCCGTATTCACTTCCTCAGCGACGTATTGCACCTCATCTTCTACTTTGTCGTCTGCCATCAGCACCAGCATGTACCGGTCCATCTCAGGATTCCCATCCAGAAATGACCGATAGCGCCCTGCGGGCAGGTCACGCCGGTCCTTCGGCTCGTCATGACCGCGTTCCCAACGATGGAATTTGATGAGATTTCTAAGCAAAGGTGAATTTGGTTTGCAAACCAATCGGGGCGTCGAATTCAAGGCATAAAAAACCAACCCACGTCGCAGCCTCACCCGCCAGGCTGCACTCGAACTGGCGTAAACCTACACGGAAAGGAATTACCTACATAATGCCAATTGACAAAGACAAAAAACAAACAAAAAGACTCAAAAAATGCCGGTTTTACATAATACCGATTTACAGAATGCCGAGTTTCATAATATGGATTTTACCTGACCCCGATTCTTAGGATGCTGGTCGTTATAACGCCGATTTTCATAATGCCGATTTTGCCACTTTCCAGAGCGTGCTAAGCCATTCCCCCCAATAAATCCTATTTTTTGATCAATCTTCTCAGGTTATCCGGATGCTAAGTTTCTAGTCATTTTTTTCTAGAAAACAACTTTAATATACATAAATCATTTCTCAATTTTTTAAGATAGATCTGAAAGTTTGGAAGAAAGGTAATTTTTTTGCAATGACTCGAGATATTGGCTAATCGAAAAACATTGCGTGTCCCCCTGATCAAAAAGGCAAAGGCTAGGAAAAACATACCAAACAAAATCAGCATTTTGCAAAACGGCACCTTATGAATCGGCATCTTATGAATCGGTTAGGTTAGGTAAAATCAACATTTCATAATCGGCATTATGAAAATCAGCATTGTGTAAAACGGCAAAATGTTTTAATTCAAGAATCCGTTTTTAGTCGGAAATTTCAAAACAACCCACCTGTTGACGGTCATCTTCCCGCAGCGCCGACAGGTTTTGTTCCTTGTATTCGCCAATCTTAAAGTTTTGAATCGGCATTCCCATGTCGAGCCGCACGATCCCTTTAGCTCCAGCAACCATCTAAAGGCAACCTTTTATTATCTTGCAAAATCAACAACTCGAAAATTAAATATCTCGAAAGTCCGAATTGGAAGAAATTGCATGCTAAAACCAGAATGAAATTTTCGAGATAGTGAACTTTTCGCGATGTTTTTTCGAGATGTTCATTTTCAAGATCGGAAATCGTTTAAAGTCCGCAACAATACAGCCTACAAAAGCACGCACGAGTTCGCATCCATGGAGACCCCAAGCCGTAATGCGGCCAACGCCTGGATTATATCTGGGGAGCAAGTCGATGGTCAGCCCAATCAGGTCCACATTGTATCGCAGGATGACATCTGGAATTTCTGAGGCTGCAAAATTGGTATTCCAAAAATATTTGCGATTTAGGATCTAAAAAACCTTATCTCAATTTAATCGTGTTGTTTCATTGGCTGAAAATGTGATACGGGACCCAGTCTACTTGCACAGAATTTTTGGCCGTTTCCGGATCTGTTTTGGAAAATTGCGGGAAAGCCCTCATTCCAAAGTTAGGGCTGTTTTTGTGGTCATCGGGTAACGGGGGCGGGGTAATCAAAGTTTTTGTTAATCAAAATATTTTTTAATATGGTTTTTCGACCTATAAAAAAGCGCTTACAATTAGTTTATTTTTTTGGCCATGTATCCAATGACATTTTCAAAATTTCGAAAATATTCACAACGCCGAAAATATGTCTCCTCGCCGTTTTCCTATGTGCTGCCCATCGATTTTGATCTTGTTTATTCGATAAAAAAATGCCTATTACATTGTCTCGGGTTTTTTTGGGCGCTCTATCAAATGACATTGGCGATATCCTACAGTAAGTACAAATTTTATAATAATGAGCGCCGCGCTATTATCCCCCCAACCGTCCCCTATGCGTACCGTTTTCGTTAAAAATTGTCCCAAGATAGTAGAGAAAACGCCGTAACTTTTGAAACGGGTTTTTCCAAAAATTTGGCGAATAAGCAGCGGAATCAGCGCAAAATTCTATACAAGCCGGGCTACGCCGCTAATATTTCCAACCTATGTGAAAACACTGTACAGTCAGATACTTACCGTCCACCAAAACCAAAGCCTCGATCAAAAAAAAGTCCAATTGGTTTGGAACCGGAAACACCCTTGTCGCTATCCGGTTAATAGGCCCCTCGACGCTCCCCTTGATGGGTAGTGGCACGGAATCAATCTGGAATTAGATGATAAAAATAGATGATAGTCAGTCAGGTGGCATACAAATCCTATCGTTGACCGGAAGAAATACAACCGGGTATGGGAGAGCAGCAAGATCAGTTGGCCGTGAACTTTCAAATCCCAGCCGTCGATCGAATCGGAGTCCGGCTGAAGTTTTTTTATGAGAAATGTCCGAATGTAGTCTACCTCCCCCAGATGTGATCTACGAGATGGCCATACTTTCAAAATTAGTTTTTTTTTGGTTAGAAAACCTCTGCTATACATTTTTCATCATGAAAATAATCCGCTTAGTACATTTCTTGAAGTTCTATCAGTTAGCATCTTCAAAATACCCAAAAAAATTTTACAAATTTGGCTTTCCCCTTTATCCTATGATCTATGTAATTTGTAATTAATTAATAAGGTAATCTTATAATCTGGCAACTCCGTTTTAAAGCTTTTCGTCATAAAACGCTTGCCGCATCATCAACAATGGATGTTTAGTTAGGTCGATTACCACTGGAATCCGTCAAAAAAGATAATATTTTTCCTACAAGCTTTCGAAAAACAAATCGACCCCTCTAGAGGCCGGAGAACGGTCGGATCGGGATGATTTTTACACCATTCGAAAGCCCTGAAACCGCCCAGCAAACAAACGCTTTTCGTATTACACAATTTTAGCCAGCGCGCGATATTCAACGATGTCTTAAAAAGTGCAAAATCAGCGTTATCCTGTTAGCTTTATAAGGCCCTTAACATGCTGATTTTGCCAAAAATCGGCAGTTTTCATGGATTCCGCTCCTAAAATCAGCGAATCAAGATGGGTATCTTGAACAACGAAAGTGCTGTTTTCTCGCCTTTCCGAAAGCTTTCGATAGTTACCTAAATTGTCAAAACCGCACCGCTAAAGGAGCCGGGTTTTTTTCGGGACACCCTGTATAACTCAAAAACTACTGTCGCTCCGGGGCTGTGAGTGGGGATTATGGTTATTTAGGGTAAGATCCACCTTTGCCGGATGTTCAGGCCGATGGGATGCAAGAAGGCCAAATGCCAAATACCACTGTTTGGGACACATGTACCAATTGAGTACTTCACCATTTAACCAACCTTTGGAAACTCCAAGGAAGTGCTCTTGCCTTCAAAACACGCCACAATAACATTTGTGCCCTCCTCGTACAGCATGGTCACCTTCTTCACCCGCTCGTACGCCGTCAGATAGCGGTTCATTCCCGCGTTCCTCGGCCCGCGTAGCTAAATACAGAGCGTTGAACTGACGCAGTCTGTGAAAGTGAAACTCTTCGCTTTATTTGACACTGCTACGTCGAAAGCCGCCCGCAAAATATTATAAAACTAGCAGCAATATCGAAAATTTTGAGACCTCCGAAAAACGTCAAAAAATGAAAACTAGCAGTTCAACCTGTTTCAAAAGGGATTTTTTTTGCTATTACTTTTGAATAAAAACATTATTGGAACTGAACATACAGTTCTTCGTATGTTTTGCGGAGCTCTATCGGACAGCCTCCAAATAAAGCCTAATAAATGCGAAAAATTCAAGTTCAAGTCAAGACCCGCTTGGTTTTAATCATCGACCAGACCAAAAAAAACTGCGCTTACCGCCAGCTTCATTGAAAGCAAATCCGGATCGCCAGCGTTAAAAAACCACTTAGAACATGCATCCAGGGTTTTTGGAAGCTGCGTATCCCCTTCTATTTGGGCGACACAGACCATCTTCCAGTTTTCGGGCAGCCTAAGGAAGCATTTACGGTAGGCGGTGGCTAAGATACTCTTCTTCCAACATTTTCTGGCAATTTTTCAACTTTCTTTCTCTCTCTCTCTCTCTCGTTCTATAGCTCTCTCTCTCCGCCACTCTCTCTCTCTCTCTCTCTCTCTCTCTCTCTCTCTTGTTCTCTTTCTCTCTCTCCGCCATCTATTTCACACTTTTTCGAGATATAGTATTTTGAAATTTCCAAGAATTTTATTTGATGCAAAAGCCAGATATTGAAAACAAAATTAAAGCACCAAATGACCCGAAGTGAAAGGTGCTTGAATTTTTTTAGTGGGTTTATTGGTGAAAAGTTGGCTTTCTAAAATTCCTCAAATATGGAGAGCAAAACCCACGCTTTCCAGTGACCAAAAATATAAGCGAAAAGGGAGCTGAGGCGTAAAACGGCATATTTCAGAGCACGCGTATGCAGAAATACAATGGCGTCTGAATGCCTTATTTTAACCATTAAAATTAAAAAACCTTTTTCATCCGGCAACAAATCTGTTTGGATCTGCACGATATCTTCGCCTCGATCGAACACGGGAAACAGATATTGGGTGCCAGGGGTTTGCGGCAGGTGAGGGGCGGAAGCACGAATTGGGATTAGCTCGATGCGGTGGCCGATCGCTAGAATTCATTAAGTAAGATCCCTATAGAAGCAATAAACTGGATTTAAGCAACCCAAAGTCAAGAGTTAAGGCCTAGACTTGGGATTAGGCGTGGGGTTAGGTTTGAACCTGGGGCTGAGGCTGAGGCTGAGATTTAGGCTTAGGTGAAGCTTAGGCTTAGGCTTGGCTTGGTCATAGGCTTAGCCTTGGGCTTGAGCTTGGGCTTGGGCTTGGGCTTGTGCTTAGGCTTAGGCTTAGGATTATGCCTAGGTTTAGGCGTAGGCGCCGGCTTGGACCCGGGCTTACGCCTGGGCTTTGGCTTAGGCCTAGGTTAACAAAGGGTAGTCTTGGGTCCCAACTGTCATCTCCCGGTAAAAATACAACTCTCCAAAAATAAATTTTTAAATCAATAAACTAGGGTTCGACAGAACGCCCAGATTATGCTCCCTGTTGCCATAATAAAAATTTTATTTCAGGCCCTTTTCAGTTAAAGTTCAAAATTTAGGGTGGTTTTTTGATGCTCTATCAAATTGTCTTTTCAAAATAGCCATAAATAGCGAAAATGTTGACGATAGCTTACATCCCCATCTTCAAAAATCATTTCTGTGTTGCTCTCACTTTTTTGAATTGCGTTATTTTGAGCTGCTCATAAAACTATTCAAAAATCAAAATCAAAATGGAAAACCTCGAACCTGCGATTATATAGTTCTTTCCGCAGAATTTCAACTCCATAATCGCGCTCCTGGGAGATTGGGTCGGCGGATAAAATGTGGGCGCCGAGCGTCGTGGTCGAGAATCCATTTTTTCTAGATTTAACGTAAATAATTGGTAATTATAAATAAAGATACAATAAACGGTAATTTTTCCTTAAATGGGGGATGAGGCGGCGCATTTGTCTGATTCCCCCAAAGCATTCCTCGCGTAAGCAAATCCCCAGAATGAGTCATCGGGCCCTTGCAAAGGGCAAAACATGTGCTTCGGAACCTTTCGAAGAAAACCTACGCGCTAGGTTGTTTTCAAATGTCAAAAAAAAGATAAATTGAAAGCAAAACCGGCAAATTAAATCGAGAAAAGCATCCGCTAAAATGGAGATAGGATCAAAATTCGTGTTTTGTTGCGAAATTCAGACTAAATTAAAAATTGACACGTTGCCACATGTTTTTGAATTTCTGCGCCCCCCCCCCCCGAAACTTATCTGCCCCCCCCCCCCCCGAAATTTCGGGGGAACTACGGGCCTGCCCGGTGGGGCCCAAGTATAATTAAACGGGCGGTCTCCCCATGCGAATGCTTCTCATATCAACGCAGATGTCATACCTATGCCATTTCAGGGGAGCCGAAGTCGGAAGCCGGAAGGGTGTAGTAGCAAGTGCCCATTTCAGCAGTGAGAACTTGGCATTTAAAGAACAGTGAAAGATAAAGAAAATGAAGCAACAAATTCTACGGATTTTGCAGTTGTTTTTCCTAGCCAATAATATGGCCCAAAACGCGGGCCACAAACGATTGATTAGAACTTGATTGAGTTACAGGAGAAAATGTAAAGCTAAAGAAAGCCAAAAAGGTTGAAAGCTCCATACTGGTATTTTTATACATTTTTTACATCATTTCAGCCGGCATCCCACGGAATTTTTTAGACCTTTTTCTATATGAATTTAGACCTTTCTCCTACATGATAAGAAATTATTTCAATGTGCTACTTATTTGAAGGAGTGAGGCTTCTCTTGAGCCCCTAAGCTTTTCTTTTAAGCTTGTTTATCTACGCAAATCGTCTATAAATAGGCTTTATTAGGCAGGATTTTCGAACCGTAAATCATCAGGGACCAACACCAGAATATGCATTGGAAGGTAGTAAGGGGGCAAGAGATGCATGAGCCACAGGCAAGAGTGAGCAATATACAAAATTTAAAGCATAATTAGGTTTTCTTCTCGGTGAGGCATCTGCACGCGCGTACGATTTGTAGATGATCTTCGTTGTACAGAATTGCATGATTTCTAAAAAAAATTAATCGTGACCCCGGAAGTTTTACCGTAAGATCGGTGCCCATTTCTCGAATTTGGCTTGCGTGGCCCTTGCTGTTAGGCATTTATCTGGGAAGAAATTCTAAAAAATAATTTACTTTAGAAACGCCATTTAAAATTACGGGGCTCCCATTAGATTTTTTGGCCAACAGCCAACCAAATTCACCATCTTTTTTGTGGAGGAAGAAGGTCGGGCCTGGAACAAAATATTTAGATTTCGGCAATTTTACATTATCGGGGAGGGGGATTTCCCCGAATTTCTAATGTTTTTAAATAAATATATCAATGGTTTTAAATTTCATTTTATAAAGACATGTTTTGCTCAAAAATCAAAAAATAACGATTTTCGTCCAAAATTTCGAATTTTTGAAAGGAGCTTAAGATTTTTTGGATAGTTTTGCGCTTCTAATAGATTTTCGATTTACCACAATTTAAAAGCAGCAAAAAACCTTTCGATTCTGTTAATAAACTTCTGATCGTATGCAAACAAACGAACAAAACGACAACGAAAGAGAACAAGACGAAACGAACATAAGACTTCGCCCCACCTCCCCCGATAATGCGAAAGAAACTAGATTTCAAAAAAATCAAAGGTTACCAAATCAAATCAAAGGGGCTATTAGTAATTTTCCAAACCTAAAATCTGATTAATACGAATCCGATAAAAACAGAAAGCCCTACCACCATCCGCTTCGATCGTACTCGCCCGTTGCAACATTGCGTCGACCATGCGTGTTTTTACCGTATAATAGGTATCCTGCCACCGCAACTAAATTAAACTTTTCAGTTTGACGTCTTTCAATCGTACCGAATATAATTTTCCGCGATCTTCAATTGCCTCAAACGCGGCCACCTCTTTGACAAATTCGAAGGACTCGCTTTCTAAGTCCCAGACACCGAATTTCTATAAAAAATTGTCATGAACGTTTGAAAATTCCTACGAATCTCGTTGGGTTCGCGGCGATTGGACAGTAAACTTCTAAAGTTGGCTCACCGTCCGGGTTGCGTTTGAGCAGCAGCTGAAATTGTTATTCAAAGCAAATCAGGGGATGGAGGTGCATATAAATGGAGAAGGAACTTTCTTAAACGGGAGCGCGGAGCCCTGTACGTTCGAGGTCTCTGTACGCCCAAAGCGCGCAAAGCGCGCAAATTTGAATTTCCCCATCGTGACTTCCAGGACCCCTGCTCTGCGTTTTCGGAGCCAAATCGGTGATTAAAAGACCAAAGTTATTCAGAATTCTTTGAGGATTGCAGAAAACAGGTCAGAGTCTGCGAATTATAGTGTTCTCACGACCAAATCGAAGAACGGCTATCGCCACGTCCTGATCTCGGTCTCGTCCCGCGTGAAACGCTGACAATTAGCCAGAAATCAAAGAGCCCTCCCAAACGGGGTTTTAGGCTTAGGCTCACACTTCAGCCCCGCGTTAAGCAAATCTGATACCTTAAATTGTTGCCCCGGTTCGAACGAGCCTGGGCATTGCACGCGCTCATCGTCGTGGATGTATGGCTCCGTTTGCCTCACGTTGACGCAGATTTTTCTAAAGCGAAGGCCTCAATATGAAAACTGTTAGAAGCTAATTGCTCTCGATGCTCCAACAAATGCACTGTCGAAGGCTGATCTTTGCGCAAAAGCGTAAACGATGGCAAGGCAGACCCAATAAAGTAAACGCCTGCGTTCGTCGGGCTCTGGGCCGCGTAAAATACATGGAAGATGCCTTGTTGGAAATATTCAATCTAAATACATCTTAGCCGACCGTTTGATCAAACCATAGATGGTGGATAGATACTGCAAACGCGCGGTCCGACATGGAAAATGCTTCTGGAAACAATCGCGACTTCCACGTCTTCACGTGGCTGCGGCGGACCAGCAGATCCGCAGGACGGGGCTGTAAGGAAATAAGGTATTTAGTTTTATACAGGACACGGTGTTCCGATAAAAACACCCCCCCCCCCCCCCTTCAACTCGATGGACAAGCATCGGATCGCAATTCATTTGACCATTCGAAGGCTCTTGAAACGGCCAGTTTGCATCAATCTTCAAAACCATGTTTGTAATTAAACAGGTCATTTTACCACCAATTTAAAAACCTTAAAGAACGGTCTCTGCATCTAATTAACGGTCAGCTCCGTCCATTCGCTTCAGAAAATTTAACCAAAATTGGCTCGTATGCAACCCCAAAAAAAATCTTAAAAGCTTATTGTTGCGTTGCTTCGGCTTCGGGCGCCCCCGCCTGTTCCCTTCACTCCCCGTTGCCTTCGCCTGTCCAGTGCCCTGTCACCATAACGGAGCCGCGTCGCGTCTGCGGCGCGCCCGCTCTCCCAACTGGCCCTTCGATGGCATATTTTCCCCGGTTCTACACTCTGATTCCCCAGTATTATTCCTGCTTCACACACAAAACAAAAAAAAACAAAAAACAAACCAAAACCAACACAACCAAACAAAAAAAAAAGAGAAAAAAAACAACAAACACCCACAACCCACCACCCCAAAAAGCAAAAAGACAAGAGGGGGAACAAACAAAACACCAAAAACAAAAAACCACACGCAACCACCACAAACCCAAACCAAAAAAAAGAAAAAAAAAAAACCAAAAAAAAAAAAACAAAAAAAAACCCAAAAAAAAAAAAAAAAAAACAACAAAAACCCCCAAGCCCCAAAAACCCCCCCCCCCAACGACCTAAATTCCGCCTTGCTCATCTGTGTTTTTGAACAAACAGTGGTTGCACTGTTCGCCCAGCTGCGCAACAACCCCGCTCAAGGCACAACACTTAGGTAATGGTTTGTAAAATAAAGCTTTTGGAGAAAAACATAGTTTTGAAGATTGATGCAAACCCGCCGTTGCAAGGTTTTCGAAGGGTGTAACTATCATTCCGATCCGATACGTCTACTTATACTTACGTTAGAGGGGGCTGTTTTTAATGGGATACTCTGTACAAAACAACAACGTAGCCAACTGGTATGAAACAAAAACTTACCATTTGGCTGTCCGCCCAAATAAAATTCCAAAATTTCGACGTCGGCCTGCGTGGCCAGGATTATATATCCTTTGATATGACAAGCGCCAAGGAATTTGTTTTTGTTGGCCTAAAAAGGGCGCTATACAAACCACTTGAAGCCTCTTACTGCCTCATGGACACCTGTAAATGCCACATCAACGCAAGGGTAGCGGGGATAATGCTCATTCACGACCGTTAGTTTCTCTGAAAATTCAGATCAATCAATTATCGTGCACCTTCTCACCGAACTCCGGCTGATACACCATCAACGTTAGCGCCGGTCCGATCGCCGCAATCTGAAAAATCCGACCGGTTCTATTACCTCATTTCCAGCACATATAGCTACTTGGAAATAACCCACCAAGCTAAATCCATGTTCATCTACCGGCCATGTAACAATTTTGTCAACCTTGTGGTTAATCAACGGAGGTTGTAGATGGGTCAACCGAGTTGCTGGGAACCATAGGTTCACCTGGCAAATGCGAGGGCTTCCAAGAAAAAGTTTTTGCATATATACCGTTTTTGAGGTGAAAGAACCGAAGCCGTATTTGATCGTCTGGTATTTCATTTGCAGAGAATAGGTGCCATCACCATCCGGCTCGCGCCTGAAAGATTTTCCTTCCAGGCACCCGCAATAAATCTCACAAATCATAGTAGTACTTCGGCAACCCGGCAAGGCCGCGCAAGTCTGGTTTACAGGAGGTCATGTTGTTATAGTTCTCTTCCAAGTCATAAACTGCCGCTGTCAAAATCTAAAAAGCCATCCGCTATTACGCATTGCAGTACCTTTGTTCCGTCATGACGCGTTCTCTTGGAAAACCCGAAAACCTAAAGTAAAACTTTGGTGTCACTTCCAATTTGCAGCCAACCTGTATGGTAGCGTTGGGCGACCACCGGAATGCGCGCGCTTGAACCATGCCCGGGATACTTCGCCAACGAGTCTGTAGCGCTCCATTTTCATCTAAAAGGAATTTATATAAGGTGTCCCCGAAAAAGTGTGCCCGATTTTTACATTTGGGTATCTATCGAAGGCTCTCGGCGGGATGAGGAGAGATGGTCTTCTTACTTTCGAAACTCCGTTACCTAACAAAATGTCAGGTTTTGGGCTTTCGTTTCCAGCGCCCAACGGCTTAGCGGGCCTTGGCGGCGCAAGGAAAGCGGCTAGCATGAGAAATTTTGCTTTACCCGTTAACTCGATTGATCCTTCGGCATCCCCTTCCCGCGTCCGACCGCGTGCGCGCTTGCAGGACGGCTCAAGAATAAGGGGAGAATTGTTAGTACTTTCGAACATTATGCAAATTAGGCGTCCTGGCCCCCAAAAATGAGTAAATCCGGCTTTAACTTTGAAAATTATATTTTCCCAAAATTCTCAAAATGCCATTGAAAGAGGAGGAGAGGGCCGATTCCTCCCACTCCACGGAAAATCAAAGCGATTTATCCCCGACGCATTTTCCTGAACATTCGTGCATACGAAAGAAACATCCATGCACTCCCAGGTTTTCCAGTTTAAAAACCAAAAAGAATGAAAAATATTGCTAGAACGAGAGTTCGATAAACGCACGTGGGTAATGAGGCGACACGAGTCCCCATCTGTAGTAAACCACATAGCCACATTCAAGCAGGACCAGAATCTCGCGATCGTTTGGCGCGATAAAGTCGACAATTTTTCGTTTTCGCCCTTTGTCGCTGGCTAATGGAATTCGTGGGCCGCGCGGCAACCTGAAATGGGTTGGGTTGGATAATTCAAACAGCGCCTATATTATCAAAATGGATCGAGCAGTAACTGAACTAGCTGGCAAATCCTTACCTATAACGGCCCTCGATGAACGTCTCGATCTCATGGAACTTGTATGTGTTCGTAGTGCTCTCCATCAAGAAATAATGACTTAATTTTGGGACTAAAAATTAAAAATGTTAAAAATACTTGGTGACCACGACGATACGGTTAGTCATCACTGTCAGCAGAAATCCCGCTTTTATAACGGGAACGTTGGCGAGTCTGAAATAGTGGAGGACTTCGAGTGAGCCTAACAAAAAAAGGTTTTGAGTTACTTTTGGAGTTTTAATATGTCGCATGCCTTTTCAATAGTGCTGCAAATCCTGAACAGAACGGATTTTTTTCGTAAACTGCTGAACGATAAAGGTCTTCGTGAAAAAGCTTATCAATTTTGACAACTTGGGAAGTGCAGGCAAAAATCGAGAAATTTTTTTCATCGCCAATCCAAAAACGGTCACTTGTAAGCCTATTCCGCAAACCAAAGCCTACGCCAAAAACATAGCAAACTAGCGAAATAAAATAAATTGAAAACACTCACACAGTTTCTCCTTGCAAGCCGTGCAGCAGACGGCGTTGCGGGTTAACTTCGCCCCGATCCAATAGGGGTCTTCCGTGCACGCCGTAAACCTTAAACAGTTTTTCATGAAGCTTGTTTGTTGCCCACCTTGATTGAACAGGTCCGGAGATCCGTAACGATGAAGCAAGACCCATCAGATTTACTTCTGAAATTCCTTGAGTTTGCGCGCTAGAAGCCATTTACCGAAAAACTTCGTCGGTTGAGCCCCAGTTGAAGCTGATGCTATAGCGGAGGGCTGGATTGTAGGGCAGCGTGGCGATTTGCGTCGGCTTGACTTGCACTGGCGGCCAGCCTAGGGGTTTTTTTGGTTTTGACGACTTTCACAATTGTTTTGGGGGGATTGCAATGAAATCAAAAAGTCACGGAATATCTTCTGATGTTGAGCGTGCCCCAAAAAACCCGCCACCTAGCGGCCCGCAGTCGTGTCGGATTTGTACGATTTAGGCATCTATCGAAAGCTCTCGAAAAGCTGAGGAGGATTTGCGCGCATAATTTCGAAATTCCGGAGCTTTTCTTACAATTATCATTATTTTTGCAAAATGGACCGAAATTCTGATGCTCCTAGCTTTCTCGCAAATCCACAATTTATGAGCCTTCACGCCTTTTGCGCAGCCCAAGGACAGCTTTGTTAAAGCGCACATTCAGGGAGGGGCCGTGTACTCGGCCCAACGTGTACACCCTATGGACGTAGAGACCGCGCGCACTGTCTGCTCGTGCCGTGGGAGGCAATACCCGTCCTTTCCTGGGTGGGGCGCCCCTCGCCCTCCCGCCAGCTTGCACCTGGATGACTGGTATCCGAACCCGAACAGCAGGCCCGGGTTCGACCCCCGGCCGCGGCGAAGATCTTTGCTTTCTTGCCAAAAAACGTCCCTGAACGTGCCCTTTAAGGCCAGTTGAAAAAACACGGGCGCCAGCCAGGGGCAGGAACCAGGAAGACGGCGGACCGGAAGAAACAGGGGAACAACCCCCGGCTGGTAAAACCAGCATGCCCCCGCGGCTAGGAGGGGGGTTTTTGGGACCCTTGGATGGCTCTCAACCGACTTTCGTTTTGAAAGTTTTACACCGCTAGGCACAAAAGCTTGATACCCTAACTAAAGAATGAGTCCAAAACGGAACGTACAATTTTCAGCCTTTATATCCGCTTCGACATAGTCGACCTTGTTGTCGTTCCTCAGAATCAGGTAGCGACCCAACGCTGGATTGCTGTCCAGGAATGAAACGTAAGGTCCTGGTGGCAGATTTGGCGCGACGAAACCGAAGTCATTTTCGCGGTACTGGACGAGGTGTCTAATTTGGGATTACTTGACAAAGCTTTCTAGCAAACCCGTTGTGCAAGCAGATTCGACAGCCCGGTATCGACGTCGAAATAAGCTAAAGGGAACGGCTTTGATTGTTTTACGATTTTCGATCGACTGCCGAGGCTTAGGCTTACTAGGGAAGTGCAAATAAAAAATCCGGAAAATCGCTTGCAAAAATATGGGTCTGATAGAGTCGACGACGGGGATTCCGAATCTCTTGTAAAAATTTGCAAAACGCTTAATACAAAAAAGTTATGAGCATTTTAAGTCTTTACTCTTTGGGAGGGGCCCATAAAGGAGGGAGGAATCAGTGCTGCAAAACTAGTTCATGAGCAACCTGAGCAATCTCTTCCTTACGGAGCTCGGGCACCGGCAGCTCAAGATGACGGTCAATCAATTCGGGTTTTGGCTTGGCCTTCCTGTCCAAGCGCGCGATTCCATTAGCCCCGGCCACACACTAAAGTTTATGGTTTTACGTTGTTGTAATTCGTATTTATCCACTGATCGTGAATGAGTACCTCATGCCAGGGGTCCCAGGCGGTAATCCTGCCAAGGCACGGGCTGTATTGATGGAGAATATATATCTGGTTGTTTAACCGGTCCACCAAGTAGCGCAGTATCATATCTGAAAATGGAATGATTTGTTCTCCAATTTTTTTTGTCTACATGGTGTCTGAAGCGTCTGTTTTTTACGATTTTTGTAGTTATCGAAAGTTGTAGGCGAGCGGAGGGATTTTTCCGATCCCGAACTTTTGGCTCGATTTTCGACACTTTTGCTGCCAAGAAAACACGTTTTTCAAGATAAAAATCAACTTAATCGTTTTAGGTGCATCTCGGCTGTGTTTTCTCAAATGGCTTTTAAAAAGTTGGGCCCTCGCAAAAAAAACGTGAAAATTCAGGATTTGTGATTTTGTAAGAAACCCGGTTGATCGGAGAAGCATCAAAAAATTCGGTCAGTTTCCAAAAAAAATATTGGTTTATGTAAATAAATGGAATTTGGATAACCGGAAAGGACATTTCTCCTCAGTGTTTCTCCCCCTCTAGCCTGTAAGAGCCTTATTTAACTCCTCAGATTTCCTTTTTCTTGGGACACGCTGTATCAGTCAATGTTTTCCTAAATATCATAGATCCTACCATCAACCACTACCAAGAGATCCGTGTACGGTTCATTTCTCGTTCTATGATTAACCGCTTCCATTCGGTGATAGGGACCAGCTTCTGCAGATCCTTTGATTGGCAGCTCCAAGTAAGTAACCTAAACCCTTCTTTCTTGTATTTGTATGTACTTTTATACCTTTCCAGATTTTTCGTTAAAGTAGTACAAGCGTTCCAGCGTCAGCAGGTAGATGTCACCACAGCACATTTTTAAATCCCATCCATCAAATTGATCACCTTCAACCTGAAGGACTATGATATCCAAAAAAATTATCTACAGCATAAAGAACAGCGGAGTATTAGGTAAGTTAACGCAAAATTTGTAAAGCCCGAAAATTTTGGCTTGATGAAATATGATAACGTATTTCCTCCAATAAAATCCGGGGTTCTATTTTTTTCAATCATATCAGCGGAGGGGTTGTATTAGAGGAAAAAATATATTTTTCGTGATTTTGAGCAATTACAACGATTTCTAGAAGTTCAAACTGCCCACACCAATCAATCAGGAACACAGTACAAAGCTTAAACAAAAACGTTATTCGCATTTTTTTACGTCTTCAACGCTACTTTGGGGAAAAATTCGGGGGGGGGGAGAAGCACGATAGAGCAAATACGGTAGCTCCAAAGCTACATATTACAGCTAGCCCATGATCTTACTATCATACATACCTTTGGAAAATGGAATCGTTGCCTATCCATGCCGTAGATCCGCTCCACGAAATTGGTACCTTCAGCATAATAGGCGTTCCAACTGGATAACAAATCCCAATTGCACAAATATCGTCGCTTCTCACGTCTAAAAAATCATGCTTGGCCCTATTTAAATACTTCAATTCCATCATCTCACATATGCCCCGAAAAAGACCTCAACTTACACGTATGAGCTTGCTGAATCCAGTACAATGCATTTAATAGATTTCTCATTGCTCGAAAAAGCCGCGTCTGAGATGACGAAGGATATCGGCCCATAGAACTAAACGCATTGATATTGTCGGTTCTTCGAGGGAATTTATACTATTTACTAATTTTCGCTTACCGATAAGTTGTGCTCGTACGGGTTGTACGTCCATACGGAATTTAGGGCAACATTGTGGAGATCCAGTCGCCCAGGACCGTCTATTTTGTACATATCGACGACGGTCTTCCAGTTTTTCAGTGGCCTGAATCAAGTGAATTCTGATTTTTTGAGAGCCCTTTGGAATTTCGCAATTAGAAAGGATTTTAGCAACAAAAATTGTTTGTGGAAATGATTTTTCCACGCGGCCGTCTTCTATCCGCTGGGATCCGGATTTTCGTCAGCGATGGGTACACGCAAAAATCTGTGCAGCGTAATTTTCAAAGCTAAATACCGTAACACAAAAAAGTTGTGACGAAATAAATGTATATTCTGCCATTTTTACTGAGATTTTGAAGGTTTTTGTTGCCGAAATACTTCGCAAAATCCGAGGACACTTTTTCTAAAAACTCTTTTTTTTTTGCAAAAATTTTGATTTATGAAAACAACGTCGAAGTTGACTTCCTATCAATTTTAATATTCAAAAACAAACCAACTTTCCTATTCTTTTATATAAAAATATTTTTTTTTTTTTTTTTCTTCCCTTTTTCCTTCTTCCCCCCCCCCCCCTGGGGTGGGGTTTCTTTTTTTTTTTATAATTAATTATTTTTTTTTTTTTTTTTTTTAAATTATTTTGGGGTGGGTTGCGGTTTTAAAAATAAAAAAAAAAAAAATTTTTTTTTTTTTTTTTTTTTTTTTTTTTTTATTTTTTTTTTTTTTTTTTTTTTTTAAAAAAAAAAATTCCCCCCGCGTGAAAATAAAAAAAAATTTAAGGGGGGGGGGGTTTTTTTTTTTTTTTTTTTTTTTTTTGGGGAAAATTTATAAAATATATAAAATATTTTGTTTTGTGGGGGGCAGGGGGGGAGAGTTTAAAAGGGGCTTTTTAAAACTTTTTTTTTAAAAAAATTTTTTTTTTTTTTTTTTTTTTTATTTTTTTTTTTGTTTTTTTTAGGTTTTTTCTTTTTTATTATTTAAAAGGGAAAATTATAGGGCATTTTTTTTTATTTTTTTTTTTGGGGTATTGGGGGGGGGACAAAAAAAAAAAATTTTAAAATGAAATTTTTTTTTTTTTTATTTTTTTTTTTTTTAAATTTGGGGGCCTTTTTTTTTTAAAAAAATTTATATAGCGGGCGGGGGGTGAGGTATATTTTTAAAGAGTATGAGAGAGGTTTTTTTTTTTTTTTTTAAAATATATGTAAATTTTAAAAAAATTAAAAAAATTTTTGTTTAAATGGCGAGGGGGGTTTTTTGTCGTCATCATTTAATTTTGTCATGATTCTCACTAGTAGTTATTTTCAGAAACTGCGGAAATCGACTCGAATATTACCATTTTTCGGCAAACTACTCGATATCGGCCTACTAATTGCAAAAACATAGCCAAAACGAATACCAACGTTCCCAAAAATTCGGGGTTTTTTGCGCTAACTCTGTTGCCTTACAATATTTTGCTTAGAAATTTTGGGCGCACATATAGTTGTCTTGCATATCCGTCGCCTGTAAAAATTTGGATCCGCTCGGACCCTTATAAACCGTAAAAACTAACTTGCTACTCCCCAAAAGGCGCTTCTCCACCACCTGCCAGGCCAGCGTGGCATACTTTAAAGAGCGTGTGAATAACATGACCGTAGGCGCTAAAAGGTAAAAATACACTTCTAATCCGAATACTCAACCGAACTCCTCGAGATCATGGCCCGGCCAAAGAACTTGGACTTGCACGATCTCCTCTCCTTGGTCAAAAACCGGAAATAGATGCTGCACGTCCAGCTCGTCCAGCTCCGGATCATCACCGTCGCCGAGTGGAATAATTTCGACGAGATGACCGATTGCTTAATTGAAGGCGTTAGTTGACAAAAGACGTTTTATTTTGTTTCATAGCCAATTTTTGAAGACTTTATGACTTTTTAATCAAAGATGTCGTTATTCCAGGTTTTTATGCCGCTAAAAACCGCGGTATGCTAAAAGAGCCTTTTGTCAATTTGTTGTTAGGAGAATTGGCCTTCGTAGTTCTCTAAATCGGCATTTTTTTTGATTTTACAATGATAAATCGAAAACTAATCAAAATTACCAACCTGACACCAAGTAGCGTCCATTGGCGCTTTCAAAGTCTTGAATTGCAGTCCTAGGTAACCGAGTTGGCGGGCAATATGAAGGTGCAGGTATCCGGTCTTTTGGGTCCATCATTGTACTAAAAGAACTATAAAAGATATAGCTTAAAAGTTTTTGTGGATAGTTTTTTTGAAACAGCAGGCTCCCGTTGTACGTTTGGCGCCTATGGTCCCCGGGGATTGAATGATTTTGTCGCGTAAGCGAATCCCCCAGATAGGGGCCAAGATCCGAGTATTTGTGAATAAAAATTATTAAGAAGACGAACTGCCGGAAATTTAGTAGAATATAAACTTATTTATTAAAACATAACTTAGATGAATTATAATTTAATTACTGTTTTTTATTTTCAAAAACCAGGCCCGAAATCCCAATAAATTCCATTTTTTCCTTTTTTCACAACCATCTCCTTGTTTTCAATTTTGCCAGCTTTTCCCGCAAGCCAATTTTCGCCAACTTTAGCCCCCTGGCGCGGACCGCCGAAAATGGGTTTTCGGGTGCAGCGTGGCGAATAATTCGGAATGGCCCGGTGTGACCCGAGTATAATTAAACGGGCAGACCCCCCACGCGAATGCCTCTCATATCAACGCACATGTCATAAGCCATTTCGGGGAGTAGGAGCCGGAAGCCGGAAGGGTGTATTAGCAATTGTCCATTCCAGCAGTGAGAACTTGGCATTTAAAGGAAGTTGGAGGCAGATAAAACTTGTCGAGGAATTCTGGGAATTTGGTTGCCATTTTCGGTCCGAAATCAAAGCCTAAACGG
This sequence comes from Mesorhabditis spiculigera, assembly GCA_958295435.1. Classification (NCBI taxonomy): domain Eukaryota; kingdom Metazoa; phylum Nematoda; class Chromadorea; order Rhabditida; family Rhabditidae; genus Mesorhabditis; species Mesorhabditis spiculigera. The sequence goes on from CATQJA010002423.1 coordinate 24,779, forward strand.
TTTATTGAAAGCCTTATATTTGTCATCAAATTATTTCGACAAATCCACAGATTAGAAAGCTAGCCTTTTGCATCATTGACAATTTGTCATTTTCTCAGGCGTGTTATAGGCGTAAGAAGCCCATTCTTCTATATTTAGGTATTTTAAATTGGATTTTCCGTAGTTCCGAGGGTTTTCGTATAATAGTTAGTAAGTTAAATTTAAGTTAGTTGTACAAAAAGTTGGAGTTTTCTTTCGGGCGAGCTATTATTTTCTTACTATTTTACAGTTCAAACAGCGCCACTCTACCATCGTGGTAAAGCATTATGGACTTTTGACGTATAAATGGAGCCTAAATTCGAGCTAAAAACTATCAGAAAATGACTTTTGCAAGACGGGGTGACTTCAAAATAAGCC
>CATQJA010002424.1:0-25134 GCA_958295435.1 Mesorhabditis spiculigera
GTATCGTAAATTGAGCGCTAATCACAAGGAATTAAATGAGCACAACTGGAAGAGGGAGAGCTATGATGGATTATCAAAAACAGATAAATTAAAGATGATCGGCGATAGGAGAATCGGCAGTTAGTCCATCCTTTCTGTCCCGAATCTTTAGCCAAGTCTCGTCAACCAGACTGTCGAATTTGCAGTGCTGGCAACGATCTAGAATAAGGTAATGATGGGTGTTGCAGAGATCATTGAAGAGCTAGCAGAGATCATTGAGGAAGCGAGGGCAGACTAGCAGAGATCATAGAGGAATGAGGGCAGGCTAGCAGAGATCATTGTGGAGGTGAGGGCAGGCTAGCAGAGATCATTGTGGAGGTGAGGGCAGACTAGCAGAGATCATAGAGGAATGAGGGCAGGCTAGCAGAGATCATTGTGGAGGTGAGGGCAGGCTAGCAGAGATCATTGTGGAGGCTAGGGTCAGGCTGGGGCAGAGATCATTGTGGAGGTGAGGGCAGGCTAGCAGAGATCATTGTGGAGGTGAGGGCAGGCTAGCAGAGATCATTGTGGAGGTGAGGGCAGGCTAGCAGAGATCATTGTGGAGGTGAGGGCAGGCTAGCAGAGATCATTGTGGAGGTTAGGGCAGGCTAGCAGAGTTCATTGTGGAGGTGAGGGCAGGCTAGCAGAGATCATTGTGGAGGTGAGGGCAGGCTAGCAGAGATCATTGTGGAGATGAGGGCAGGCTAGCAGAGATCATTGTGGAGGTGAGGGCAGGCTAGCAGAGTTCATTGTGGAGGTGAGGGCAGGCTAGCAGAGATCATTGTGGAGATGAGGGCAGGCTAGCAGAGATCATTGTGGAGGTGAGGGCAGGCTAGTAGAGATCATTCTGGAGGTGAGGGCAGGCTAGCAGAGATCATTGAGGAAGTGAGGGCAGGCTAGCAGAATCATCATCAAGAAAAATTACCAATGAACACCGGATGATGACAGCGACGCGGCCACAGCTCCCTCCAACGCTTCCTGGAAATCATACAAACGTGAGGTGTCCCAAACAGCAGCTCACAAAAACCAATCGCCGCATCCTCGACACATCGGCAGCCCAAAGCGGCCGGAGGTCTGCTTCATCTTGCCGCACTTGGTGCAGTCGCCAAGCTCCTGTAGCATTGGAGTTGTCTGGATTAATGGCCATACCGTCTTGGCCCAATAGCGTTTTGCGGGTGTCCCTTGCACGTGTCGAGCTGGCGGGGGGTGGAGAGTTAGAGGCGGCGGAAGCGGGAGCGATAGAAGTCCTCCAGCTCCAACCTTCGCCTAGAATTCAGGGGATGATCAAGGAAGTCGCATATTTGTGGGGTTTGCGCTGCTTTGATCACGTCTGGTGAATTCGAATCATCGGGGGGAGGCACAACCCTATGCTAGCGATCCAGATAAACCCGTTGTCCCACAGACCGCGGTCAAAAAAAATACTGTTTTTATCGGTGTAAATAATAATTTGTGAAGTATTTGCAGGGCGCCATCAGAAGATTTGGTTCTGGACTGTTAGCAGGGGGGGAGTGCAAACACTTTCTGTTTTCCACCAGCTTAGTCTTTGTATTTTTGTATGTATTTTGATAGTGTTTTAGTAGATTTTGATTGCTAGAAAGTGATATTCGAAAATTTGGCCTTTTTTTGCTCATTTTCCTACATTTTGAAAGGTATGTAGAAAAAGCTATGAAAAATGACAAAAAAATCAACATTTTGAAAGAATTTTTGTTAAATTTCTAGCATGCAAAAACCGCTAAAAAAATGCCTAATTTTGTCATCAACAGGTGGAAAAACTGAAAGTTGTTTGCCCCTTGCCAAACTCCCACCCCCCGCTATCGGTCCAGATCCTGAGTTTCTTTCTCGAAAACGATTCGCACAAAGCCAACACCAAGAGGCCAACAAGGAGAATCCAACACCAAGAAGCCAACACCATCAGGCCAACAAAAAAGAAGCCAAGCAGGTAATGACCACCTCCACACTCTGTATATACGCATCGCTTTTCCGTGTGGCTAGATACATTGAGAAAGCATCCCTTTATTAATGCGTGCACGGCAGGTGGGGAATCAGGTGAAGGAAAATCGGAGGCAATCACAGTACACGACGTTGTTTGATGAAGACTAGGCAGCCGACGAAGAGCAGGAGAGCGGCAGAAGTGGCGTAGGGCGCGTAGTTGGGCTCGGCCTACTGTAAATTCGACGTTAAGGCGGCAACAGACGACCCGGTGCTTCCGGCTCCTCTTGCCGCCCTCGCCCCGCCTTATTCCCTTATTACACCGCTTACGGAGCCTAAACTATTTTTAGTCTGAGCCTAAGCTGCCTGCAGCTTTTAATGTTGATCGAGTATGCAAAAATGCAAAATTCAGAAATTCGAGATTCAACTTTCAGGTTTTTAAAAATGTTTTGCCTGTAGTACCTCGTCAATGTCGCGGGCGGTGAAGTTTGGGGCGGCGTGAACTCCTCGGGGTCATCTTCAAAAGACAGATGCTCGAAGTGGAGAGGACGGAGGGTGGGGTGGTTGGCCTGAATTTCCGATGTATCCGGCTAAGCGCTAAGTCAGTACCTGGGCTTCGGCCGGCGGCACGGCGGCTTCATTCTCCTGGGGGGCAGCCAAAGCAACGGCGGCGTTCGGGGAGCCAGGATCGAGGATGCGGATCTAAATTTCCGGACTAGAATTCACGGGTGTAGCCTACATAGTCCTTGTGCTCCGGATCGGGGGTACGGGTGGTCGGCGCGCCAATTGGGCAACTTCTTGTCGAGGACAATTTCGGCCGATTGAAGGATGGCAGCCAGTTTCTCGATCTCCAACTTCTCGCGCAGGTTCTCGTCGCCGAGTCCGTTGATCTAAAGCAAACTTTTGATGCTGTTGGGGCGCGGAGCAGGTTTTTCACAAAAAAGGAGACCTGAATCTGGCTTTTTCGGACTCAAAAGAGTTCATAATTTTTTTCTGCTGCACCCTGTAGTGATATTTAAAATTACCATTTGGTTCACTTGGTCAACCGCGGCGGCATATGGGGTCAGTGAGGCGTGGTAGGAGGCGTTGGTGGAGGTCACGTCGAGCCGGTCTCCTTCACGGTCAAGATCAACACCACCCGCTACGCGCTGTTCACGAAGAGCGGCCGTGACGAGATCCGGGGTTGGCAGGGAGTTGTTGACAAAAACACTGCGAACGTGGCGCATATTCTTGAGCACCTAAGCGCAAAGTTTGCAGTTATGGAAGTACTTACAATGCGTTGGACGTCTGTGAGGTGCAGATGTTCGGCACTCAGATCAAGGAAAAGCGATTTGGTTCTGCGGAGAAAAGTAGCCGCGTCTTCAACGTGCGCATTGTGGATCGTCTCGAAATTCTGCATTCTCTCATTCGCATCGAGCAGCGTATGCGGTGCGTATTCCTGGAAAACACAAATTCGGCAAGCACACGATGGAAACAATTTCAATTCTGGAGGAAAACTGACTGGCACAGAAAACATTTTGACAACTTCGAGGACGGCGAGCCGAAGTCGATGGAGAAGAAGATGAAGAAGTCGCACCCGACACGAAGAAGAGAGCGGCACGAGGTCACGGCGTAGCGCGTGGTCGGCCGATCGGAGGCGACTAGCCTTGGATAGTGGGTCATCACCACCCTCCTTAAATAGCCGGAGTTGTACGCACAATACGGGGGCCTTCCGGCAGCTAGATGCAAATTCTAATTCTAAGTCTAGGCCTAACCTTAAAGACTACCAGAACGATGGAACGCGCACTGCCACCCCGAGGGTGCTCGGCTCTGGCTCCGGCTCTGGCTCCGGCTCTGGAGAAGGCCAACGGTTTCAACCAGTTGACAGAAGAGAAGACAAAGAAATACGGTTCCAAGCTCTGTATGTTCGCATTGCTTTGCAGTGTTTCTGAGTTTGTTCCAAACGTATAACCGGAAGCGCGCAAAACCGGATCCCTTTATTAACAATATCATCGGCATACAAGAAGTGGTGGTGAGGCGGAAGGGCAGATACACACACATTGACACAAAGGAAAATCAATGTTGGATCCTTCGTTTTAACAGGAGTAGGGCAGGCGCAGAGGACGACGAGCCCGGTAGTGGTGAAGAGAGCCGGGGAATAGCCGCTGTTCATCGTCTGCTGTAAATTCGAGGTTCAAACGGCAAAGAGGACCTTTGGTTCCCCTTCTTTTAAAGACTATTGTGTCGCCAACGCTATGCGATACCCAACCATGACGGACCCGAAAAAGCAAACTCAATGCCGCGGCCGGGGGTCGAAACCGGGACACGCGCTTTTTAGGCCTGGATACGCCATGGTGAAAAGTCCTTGAGAGGGATGGGGTCGCTATAGTGAAAAGTCCTTTGTGGTACCTCGTTGGTGAGGTCTCGAGCCGGCGCGGTAGGCGACGTGGTTGGCGAAGAAACGACCGCCTGGATGTCGTCCAGACCCTCCGAAGACAAGTGCTCGAAGCCGATCGCAGGGGAGCGCACGGGCGGATCGTGCTAAATGTAGAAAATAAGGCATGCCCTGAGCTAAACTAATCCTACGATTAAGCTTAGCTCCGAAGCTACCTGAGCGGCGTTCAGCGGCGATGGCGGGGTGTCGGGTGCGTCAGGATCGTTGAGGACATCTCCACCCAGAGCGGCGTTCAGCATCGTCGACGCCGTGAGAAGCATCAGCTAAATTCTCGATGCATGTGGTGTACGATAAAGTAGAATAGGCTAGACGAGACTTATTGTTAGATTAGGCTTCGGTTAGGCTCAGGCTTAGGCTTAGGCTTAGGCTCAAGCTTCGGCTTAGGCTTAGACTTAAGCTCTGGCTTAGGCTTAGATTAGGTTTAGAACTAGGCCTAGGCTAAGTGGGGAAGCTACATGATCGGCTTACGTAGTTGCGGGGCGCCGGCTCAGTCTCGTAGCCGGATTGGACTCGCCAAGCAGGGATCTTTCGATCGAGCCGGGCCTCCGCGTCGCTCAACGCAGCAGTCAGCCTCACGTTGTCGCATTTGATTCGCTCGTTGTTCGTGAGCAAAGTTTCGAGCTAAACATGAATTTGAAAGGGTTGCGGCGGTTGTGTAGTGTGAATGAAGCGGGTGAATTTAAAATGATTCTTGACTGTTGGCGGGGGGGGGGGAAGGGTTGGTGCGGGGGAATATTTTTTTGTGGCTCTCTACGGTCCTATAACAAAAATATACCATTTTTTCGGTATTTTAAAGCATGATAAAAACTTTTGAATTTTCAAAAAAATTTTTATGAGCTTCTAGCAATCAAAAACTACTAAAAATGTTACTATACCTCTTCGAGCACTCCCTTGACCGCATCCGCGTAGACCAACAACTTCTGGTAGTAGTTGTTGCCCGCCTGAATCGCGTCAAAACCCTCAAGCGAGCCGCCACCTTCCTGCAAATCCGCTGGTAACTGGGTTATGACACGCTGGAATACGTGTTTTGGCAGGGGGGAGGGAAAAACCATGATCACTCAGAATTTTGGACGAACAATTGCCGAACGCAGCAAATAAAATTTACGAATTATTGATTGTTTTATCAGTTTTCGTTGACTTTTCTTATATTTTTTACACTATATTTTTTTTGTCTGTCTTTACCTGGGGCTGACCATCCTCACGGCCACCGGCTACGCGCTGTTCCATAAGCGCCTCCTTCAGAAGGGCCGGAACAGACACCCCGTTTGAGGTGAAAAGGTTGCGCAGATGGCGCGCCTGCTTGTACATCTAAGCGCAAAATTGGTGGTTATCATAGGGCTTACCAGACGGCGAGTGTCGATGAGCGTCATCTGGTCGGCGGCCAGCTGGTGAAAATGTTGCTTGCAGCCTTGTGCAAAACTGACGTCCTCGTCAACGTGCGAGTCGTGAAGTGGTTTGAACTTCAGCAGCCTCTCGTTGATGTCTGGAAAGGACAAATCAGGCGAGCAGACCGAAAAAAGCGGTTACCCAGCCAAACTCTGGCTGTATACTTACTGGGAGTGTAAACGTGTTCGAAGCTGAAGTGGAGGAGGAGAACAGCAAAGGCGCGGATGCCGAGACGTTGAGCCTTTGAACGTGGGTGATCGATCATCCCATCAGTCGCCTTAAATCCAGTAGTTGTACGCATAATGCGGCCGCATTCCGGCAGCCAAATGCGAATCATGGCTCCAAAATTTATGCAAAGTGCGAAAACGCAGCCCGGCCAGCACCCTCACTCACCTCAGTGGCCCAGATTTTCTGCATTATAAAAGGAGAGCCGCGATAAAAACGTATAGAAAAGTCGAAAAAAGGGGGTAAAGTCACGACCCCGAAAGTCACTACCCCGAAAAGTCACTACCCCGAAATAATTTGCATGATCTTCATAGGAAATCCGCATGAAAACTGGATTTTTCCGGGGAAAACACTGCTATCATTTTTCGGGGGTAAACGATTTCGGGGTAGTGACTTTTCGGGGTAATGACTTTCGGGGTAGTCCCCGGACCCCGAAAAAAAAAGCATGAAAAACACCCGATAAACCCTTGTAAAAAACCATTTTCGAGGTTTTGCCAGGTCTCTGAACTGGTTGAAGTTGTTCGTCATCTCCGGGTATGGCGCCGGCAAGCCTGAAACTTGGCGAAAAACCCGGTTAGAAGTCGAGAAAAGCCATGAAAAACGCAAAAATCCTTATAAAACATTTTTCGAGGGTTTTGCCAGGTTTCTGAACTGGTTGAAGTCGTTGGTCATCTTCAGACTCTTGTATGGCGCCGGCAAGCCCGAAACCCTTCGAACCGTTAGGCATTTTGCGCGGGTGCTCGCCTTTTCAGGCCTAGTGGTTAGAGCGTCGGTCTGCCAATCTTGCCATCGGTCCGCCAGTTCGATTAACGGCCTGACGTATTTGTTTTGCGTTTTGCTCGGAAATCATGTTTCGGAGTACCTTTCCGGTACAATTCGGATAAGCGGGGGGGAAAATTTTAGGCGGGGGAAACCAACTTTTTTCTTGTCGGCCTGGGGATGGTGGTAATCAAATATAAAGTGTTTTCACATTGTTTTTAGCAAAATTTAAGCCTATTTAAAACTTTGCAAAAGTTTTGAAAACCGCTTGAAAAAGTCGAAAATTTGGTCAATTTTTGGGCCGAAAAATGAAATTTTTCGACATAAAATTAAATTTTTAATTAAGTTTTGTAAAGTTTTTATGTTTAGAAATAGTTATAAACAATTTAGAAACACTTCCACTATTTATATAAAAAATATAGGCTAGGGTTGAACGGAAAAAAGTTGGTTTCCCCGCCTAAAATTTCCCCCGCTTATCCGAATTGTACCTACCTTTCCGTCTAGGGAGACGTTATTATGAAGTCAGTCGCTCAAAACTGCGCCGCAGGCTAAACGATGAAGCTATGGCACAGCCTTGCACCGCAGTAGTGTTGGAGAGCACCACAAAGAGAGCACCGCGGGGTGCTTTGTTTTGCACCCCGGTGCTTTTTCTGCTGAACAAGAAGTACCGATGGGTTGCGGCAAATTTCGGTAAGAGTTTAGGCCCCCCAGCCGGCACCAACTTTTGTATCTCGGTAATTTGGTCCCTTAGCCTGCGACACAAACTTGCGCCTTTTTCAAGCCTGCGGTGTAGTGTTGGACAACACCCCAAAGAGAGCCGCCCAGTGGGGTGCTCTGGAAAGCACCCCGCCCCCCACTGGGGTGCCTTTTGGGGTGCCTTTCGGAGTGCTTTTTGGCAATGGCTTTAATATATGAACTAGGCTTTTTTGACCAAACCAGAAGATGAACATCATCTTCGAGCAGTTCGGACAAGTTGATGCCAAACTGCTTACAACTCATTTGGGGGTCGTTTGGTAGCATTTCTTCGAGGTTGTTCAAGGCGGCGGACGATTTCCAGACGTTTTTTTCTAACCGTCCTAGCAGGCTGAGCTAAGCTGCCCAAAAGCTGAAACTCGTTACACGGATAGAACTTTTCGCGCTCTTTCGAATAATGTACTTGGCACCCCAAAATACTTAATTTCAAGCGAGATATGATGGTTTTACTGCCGCAACAACATCGGCAAGTACGCCTTTCAGCACTAAAACGCTCCCATCTCTGTCCCCAGACGGTTTCGTGTAACGTTAAGTATACCGTTGGAGAGAGCGTGAAAAATTTAATTTAAATAAAATTTTTTATTTTATTAAAATTTTTTTATTTAAATATTAAATTTATATTTTTTAAAATTTTTTTAATTAAAAAAAATTTAGACACTTTGACACAACTCTAGTGTTGTGGTTTAGGGCTGCTAGGACGGTTAGAAAAAAACGTTTCGAAATTACCTACCAAGCGAGTTTCTCACCAATCGGCCACTCGACTGGCGATTGCATACTGATGGGAAAGCCTAATAAAGCTTCCCCGGATTCTAATTTTTCGCATGCAAATCATGATTTTCCGGAAGTGCTGTATCTCTGTCCACAAGCCTCGGCAGGAAAATCGGACGACAGCATCGTGTTCTCCGTAGTCGATTACCCCGGGGTAGCCGCGAGCGTTTTTCGAAATTCCAACCTGTGCATGTGCCCTTCCCTTGTAAGAGCACCTTAAATCTCTATCTAACACGCTAAAAATTTCAAGGTAGGCTTAGGACAGCTAGCTTTTCCACCCCCGCTAATAGTCCAGCACCGGTATTTCGTTTATTATAATATTTATTATTTTCTGCATTATTCCTTACCTTCTGGCAATAGGTGCACATAAAGTGGTAGATGTGGAAAGTGTTCTCGACGCGCTACGAGTTTGGAGCGAGGGCTGTCAGGATTTGGCCTGAAATTTTTATCGTTTTTAGTAGTATTTAGTGTTTTTTTGAATAGTATACAATACGTAAATTTAATTATAACGTCATTTTAACCATAAAAACCCACCGTCAATCTCCCCATCGCAATAGGCACAAATCGCGGGCGCCGTCGGTGGCGGTGAGGGCTGAATCATTGGGTTTTTTTTGAGAGTTGCGCCCAGTATGGACCCGTCTCCGCTCTAGCGCACCCGCGTGAATTCGGGCCCCAATTTATGAACGCGCCGTTTTGATGCGGAGCAAAATAATAGAAGCGAAAACAAAAGAATACCACGATATTACGCAAAATACAGATAAATGTCCCTTACCTCAATTTGCAGGGTGCGCCTCTGCATCTCGCTGCGAGCACGGCGTCTCAGACTGGCGCTGAAAATTTAGGGCGAATGATGCATAAAAAATGGTGCTTTGGCATTATCGGCGGGGGGAGACTTTAATGCTTTTGCTAAAAGTCCAGAAAGCTTGTAACTAATTTTATAGTAAATTTAGTAAAATTTAACTATATTTCAAGTAAAAAAAAACGATCAAATAAAGATTTCGAAAAAGTTTTTGGTTAACAGTTTGGTCGAAAAATCTATATTTTTGGATTTTTAATGAAAGTTCTTACACTTAGGAATAGTAAAACAGTTTAGAAAAAAATTTCTTATTTATATTATACAAATAGGATCGTTATAAAAAATTTCTATCCCCGATAATGCGAAATAACATTAACAACTTTAGCTTACGTGTGCGATTCCGAAGTGTCAACGCCGAAATCGCGGTGCATATCTTCGCCCGTCGTCTTCTATCTATCTCTCTGGTTTTCTCTTCCGGCACTGAAAATTTAGCGTTGAGATTAAATTATTATATACAAACTAGTAGTTATCATAAATCCCTTATTACTATGCAATTTGAGGTGAATTCTTGAATCTTAATGCTCTACATCCAAGCTTCTCTCAGAACCCATGTTGTTCGTACTGCTTGGGTGACGGGAATGGCCTCGGCTCCTCGTCGACCGTCGGCGTCAAACGGAGACGGTACTCGACCTCCTGAATAAAAAAATTTATTAATTTTATTCAGTTAGTATTGCAAAACGAATAAAAACAGTACCTCGCTGCCACGGTCCTTCTTATTGCCCTTATCCCGGCCCAGCGATCCACGCCGCAGCACCTCGGCCGTCGCATTCACATCGTAGACGAGCGCGGCAAGCGTGTCGGTCACGGCATTCGTTCCTGAAAGCGTATAAAATAATGAGAAAAAAATAAACTTCAATTTTTTTAATTTTTATTAGAAATATAAACTACGAGACAATACGACCTTACGAGTATCATCGCCATAGGCGTGTCTCGTATTGTTCGCAATTTCATTTCGATTTTTGACGATCCCAAAATCTTTTATATTTACTTTTTCTTTTCTTATAAAAAATATTTTTTTCTTTAAATAGCTTTTTATTATCAATCACGCCTCTTTCCCCTTCACTTTCCAATTCCAGATGCTCAGCTTCGACGAAAAAACCACAAAAATACTTGCAGCCGCCGAGGCGCGCCAAAAAGAATTGGAAAAGATCAACGAAGGCGCTTCTGCACCCCGCCCTACCGGTAATTCAATCAATTTTGCACCAATCATTCTCCTTTTAGTTTCCGAAACCAGCGAGACGGACACCGCCGGCCTCGATCGGGCTACGATTGTAAGGAATTCGTTTCTTGCCTAAAATAATGTTTTTTTTTCAGCGCGCCCGCTTCGCTGCCCTGAGCGCGGCAGAAGAACAAATCGAGTTCCACTTTACACCACCGAAAAGCGACCGATCCCGAGATGATAATTCCTTGGCGCCGGTGCCCGCCCCACGAAAGACCAGCGGCAGCTCGACCGATCGTTCATCGAAAGCTGTCGATTTCTTCGCCCCAAAGAGCTATGTCACGCCGAAGAAAGGTGCCGGAAATTACCCAGACTATCCTCTTTTTCTTTAGAAGATCCAACCACCGGCTCGGCCATCATCTTCAACCGCAATGTGTCCAACGTCTTTTTGAATGTGAAAAAGGAAGAAAAATTGACGACGATTTCGGTATATTTGGCTTTTTTTCTGGCTATCCAACTTTTAGGTCACCATTAAGCACAACAATACCGCTACGTCCGCCTCGACTTCCACAGCCTCGTCAACTCGTTTCGGGATGCAAGCTGTCCCCTCCCAGAAGGTAACCGCTTCATCGGACTCTATCACACTCTTTCCACCCATATCCTCCACCAATTTCAGATGCCCAGCTTTGACGAAAAAACCACAAAAATACTCGCTGACGCCGTGGCGCGCCAAAAAGAATTGGAAAAGATCAACGAAGGCACTTCTGCACCCCGCGTTACCGGTAATTCATTCAATTGTGCCGAAACATTCTCCTTTAGTGTCGGAAACTAGCAAGACGGGCCCGGCCGGCCTCGATCGTGCCAAGATTGTAAGGAATTTATTTTCTTACTTGTACTTTTGCTTTTTTCAGCGCGCCCGCTTCCGCTGCTGGTAGCGCGGAAGAAGAACAAGTCGGGTTCCACTTCACGGCGCCGAAAAGCGTCGGATCCCTGGATGCTAATTCGGTAGCGCCGGTGCCCGCCCCACGAAAGGCCAGCGGCAGCTCGACTGATCGTTCATCGAAAGCTGTCGACTTCTTCGCACCAAGGAAATACGTTAGGCCGAATCCAGGTTACCCGAAAATTATATGGATTATCCTCTTTTGTAGAGGGCCCACCCACTGGTCCTGGGAGCATTTTTGACAGAAATGTGGCTTTTCCTTTCGACTGGTCCCCAAATGCCTTCTCGAGGGCCAAAAAAGAAGAAAAGCTGGCGACTGTTACGGTATATTTGGCTTTTTTTCTTGCTATCCAACTTTTAGACCACAATTAAGCGCAAACAGACGGCCGCCGGTCCAAGGCCCCCGAAAAAGCCCCGCGAACACGCTGTACCGGTAAATTCGGCTTTAAAATGCTCTCCGATCCCCAAGTTTAGGCGATCTGTACTCGCTGCTCTGTGATGAAACCCTGCACCAGCCGCCACGGAAAGCCGCTTTGCGAGCACTGTCGAGATTGGTTTGTGTGAGTAATCAATTCCAATGGGGGTAATCCTTTGCAAAGCAACACATGCGATGGGCTATCGCAATCTCCAAAATTGGACTCACGAATTTTCGGAATATCCACATTTCCATGGGATGAACCAAATTTAGGTGCTCCTGGTAATTGTACGAATTGAACCTTTCGAAGCTATGGAAATTTCAATATTCTGAAAATTCGAGATGATATAAATTTGTGATTCTGAGAATTCGAGATTCTTACTCTTTCCCAAAGCACGATGCAAAAATGCCTTTTTATAGAAAAGCATGGAATGAGTTCGCACCCGGCCACTGCTCCCACCCCATCCCCTATGGTAAGCGCTTTAAAAAATTTTTGCTTCTCCTTATACCACGACTCAAAAAAATTTTTCAGATCGCTGTCGACGCTGTCGCTTCGATGAGCTCGTTTCCGCTGGCCTAAAGATGCCATGATGAGGACACCCACTTCGGTTCTTTCGCATTATCAGGGGGGAACGATTTTTTTTTAAAAGCCCAGAAACTTGCTAGGAACTATTTTAATGATGCTTTGGTTCAATAAAACGATATTTCAACTAGAAAAACTATCAAATTCTCAGAAATTCTAAATTTGGTAAAAAACGGCCATTTTTGGTCGAAAATTGATATGTTTACAATTTTTTAATAGCAATTTTTAAAGTAAAACGTTTAGATAAAGTAAGAAATAGTTTGGAAACACTACCGCGATTTATATTTGAAAAATTCGGCGCTAAGAAAGAAAAAGTCCCCCCTGATAATGCGAAAGAACCTCGGATTCAAAAGTATTTATCCCATTTACTGTGAAAGCTTAAAAATTACTTACTTTCTCACTTTGAACTTGCCCGTTTCCGGAATTGTCGTGCAGTTTTTTTTCATGTCTTCCCCCGTTCTAAAAAGTTGTGAATTTTCCAAAGTAACAGTTGATTTTTTGTTTCTTGCTCCCGTCCCAACTGGCCCTTGATCTGTGCGTTTCTGTTGAATTGTCTTGTGTACTCCAAATATGCCGCTCGCGATAAAGATTCCATTCCTTGACCGCATTTGTCCCTAATTCCGGATGCCTCGCCAGAAATTCCTAGTATGGAGCGGAAAACCGCGATTTAGGTATCACATATAGTACAAGATGCTCTACGAGAATTCGGGTGAAGTCGTCGATGCGTCAAGCGTGCGTTCTACATCGGGGGCCCTCTTATAATAGATGAGCTTTTTCATTGGATCCCAAGGATTAACTAGCAGGTTTTGAAGACTAACTAGAAACAGAAAATTAACTTCAACTCAACGTAGTTCTTTGAAGCTCTTAGAAAACTTTTTGAATGGTTTTACTAGAATTTTCAAGCCAAGAAGTTTTTTGAAGCTATGTGCAAGCTTTCTTAGTGGGTTTAGCCGAATTTCTAAGCCAACGTAGTTATTTGAAGCTCTCAGCAGGCTTTTTTAGTAGTTTTAGTTTTAGTTTAGGTTTTTTTCGGGTTTAGCAGAATTTTCAACCACGGGTATTATTCAAGCCATCAGCATTAGCTAGTTTTCGGAGACTTGCCAAGTCACAATAGTTATTTGATATCATCAAGCTTTATTAAGGGATTTAGCAGAATTTTCAAGTTAAGTTAGCCATTTCAAGCTATCATCGAGCTTTTTTAGTGGGTTTCGCTGGATTTTCAACTCAAGGTAGTTATTTGAAGCTCTTAGTAAGCTTTCTTATTGGCTGGAGCAGAATGAAGCCAAGGGGAGTTTTTGAAGCTATGAGCAAGCTTTTTTAGTATTTTTATCAGAATTTTCGACCTCGAGGGAGTTATTTCAATTTGTCGGCTAGCTTGTTAGTGCGTTTAGCATTTTAGAATTTTAACCCAAGGTAGTTATTTGAAGCTCTTTTAGCAAGCTTTCTTATTAGCTTAAGCAGAATGTTTAAGCTGAGGGGAGTTTTTTGGAAGCTATCAGCAAGTTAATGTTAGCCGAATTTTCAAGTCAAGCGGAGTTTTTGAAGCTCTTCACAAGCTTTTTGAGTTGTTTTCGCAAAAGTTGTAAGCTATCAGCAAGGTTTTGTTCATCGGTTTTTCGACTCTGTTGACCCCGGTGAGTGTATTTGCTGCCAGCAAGGTTTTGGATAAATTGCGCAGATATTTTAAGCTAGGGAAAACATGTATTTCAGGCGAGCAAGAGGCGGTTACTTGTGTCTCTCAGCAAAGTTTTTTTTTGCTAGATTCCGCGGAGTTTGATTTAGGTTGTTGAGATTTTTGGAACATTTAAAACGTATTAGTGATGACATTTGCCCCAGGGCATTCCTTTCCGATGTTTATCGAATCGATTCGGGCGCCCCCCCCATCTGTCCCCCATTTAGTGCCTTTTACGGACCAATTACGAACGGATACCCCACTTCCCGGGTCATCCAGTCCATTTTCCGCTAAGCTACTTCTGCCACCACCAAGGAAAATCGATGAAATTCTTTTATTTTCTGCTTGTATTCAGCGAATTTTCTCATTGCCGTCGGGTCGTCGTCACAACCTGGGATGGCGACGGGTTCCGCAGCGCTACGCTTAACGGTTCGTACAGTGGCTGATCGTAAATATTGTCGTTTGTAGCCTACAACTCGTTAAACAGCGGAAATTCCCGGATGGGCAGCCTGGTGGAGGGGCTGTCGACGTGTGAGCGGTTGCAGGTAGGTGTACTATGTAACGGCCTCTTCCGTTACGCGTCGAATTACATTGCGTAATGGAACCTTGGCACCTTGGAATTGGTACATTTGCGTACTCCTTGGGCCGGACTACGGTAATGCGACCCGGGAACGGTTTCGTAATATGAATTCGGCTACTCAGTGATTTACATTGCGTAATCGGATCTTGGAAAGTTTGTGAGGAGTGCGGTTTCGTACTCGATTTCTTTTGTTTAGAATTACTGGAGTAGTTTGATTCACAAGGCTTAGGAAAACGTATCACCGCGTATTGTAGCGTACTGGCATGCGTAATCAGCTTCTGGCCTCGAGTATTGTTGCGTACCGCCGCGAGTACTGCGCCGTACTACGTTAAGCGTCAAATTACCTACCGTAATCCGATTTCCCATTTAATTGAATTATTTTTTTTTTTTTTTTTTTTTTTTTTTTTTTTTTTTTTTTTTTTTTTTTTTTGGTTTTTTGGGACTGCCGCGTACATTCGCGTTCTAACCACCCCTTACAGTGCGACACGACGGTGGGTTACGGTGGGTCGCCAGACGAGAGCGGCGAGACGACACTTGATGCCCTTCTCATCGACGGGTAGGCGCTTGACTTTGAAGCCCCCCCCCCACTTGCTGTCACGTTCCCTTGAAAATCTTGCCATTGGCTTCCAGACCTGGGCACCGGATGGCAGCCGTCGCGCAGCTGCGCCGCGTACGCGACGCTACGCGCGTGGCCTGGGCTGTGATGAACCATACGCAGCACACGATGATTGTTGGGGAGCAGGGTGAGGGTTTTGGAGATAGGTAGGCTAGCAGAGATCATCGAGGAGTCGGGGCAGGCTAGCGGAGAGCCTTGAGGAGCATCATTTGCAGCCACACGCTTCGCGCTCCAGATGGGTTTCAAAGAAGAGAACCTGACCACGCCGGCCTCACTGCTGATGATGGACGTGTGGCGGCGGAATAGTTGTCAGCCGAATTTTTGGAAGGTGATGTTTCCTCAATGATCTCTGTCAGCCCGCCTCGCTTCCTCAACGATTTTTAGAACGTGAACCCAGACCCTACCAAAAGTTGTGGACCGTACCAGCCTGCGTCCGCTACGGACAACCTCGAAAAAATGGTGCTATCAAATCGGATCATCGATCGGTGGGTGTTCGAGTCCCTTTAAATGGACGGGTTAAGGCGTATGCTTAGGCTAGTCTTTGCGCATCGCAGATGTGAAAAGCGGACAATTTCCATGGCCAATCGCTGCCTTTTCCAGTTTCCACCACGACACCATCGGCATGGTGGTGATCGACGATAGCGGCGAGGTTTCCGCCGGAACATCTACCAATGGTGCCCGGTACAAGGTGGGTTTCTCTTTTTCACTTTTTGTCACTTTTACAATGTTGTGAGCACCGTAACGAGTAGTGCCACGTACTAAGACAGCCCGGCTATAAAGTTTATCGAGTTTCGCGTTTGGAATTGATGATCATCATGGTATTTAACGGGATGTGTTCGGTAAGGGTTGAGCGGAGGAGGAGGAGCTCGAGCAGGGGGCGGGGCTAGGGCTGCTGCGGCTTCTCCAGCTGCACGTCCAGGTCGACGTTCACCGGCTTGTTCTGCCCGAGGTCCTTGCCGTCGAAGAGGAACTGAAATTGAAGGCTGGGCTTAGGCTTTGTCTTAGGTTAATCAGGCTTAGGCTTAAGCTTAGCCTAACGCTTTTACCTCAAACTCCCAAAGCCCGGTCCGGCTCGGCGGCAATTCACCGACGTCGAGCTCGAACGGCTTCGACTCGGTGGGCCCCTCAGAAGCTGAAAGCCCCACAATTTCAATTCCTTTCTTTCTTCCCCACAAGAACGGCAGGGCAGGATGACCGACGAGTTCGGGGAGGACAACAAGAAATTGACCGGGGAGACTGAAAAACACTGGGTTGAATAATCGTGGGCAGCGCGACGTACTCGAACTGGTCGGCTTGGCCTTTTCGGGGGATTGGCCGCCGGGCAGGCGATTGGGATTCGGCTGCCAGTAGCTGTTCATCGACCCGGTGTCCTGCTCGAAGCCGCTGGTCACGCCGAACCGGTCGGGCATCTCGAGGGCCTGGCCGGTGGCTCTGAACAGCATATGAACATACCACAGTTTAGCCCCTACCTAAAGTAGAACTCGACCGTCTCCCTCAGCCGCTGAGCAAAGTCATCCAGCTGCCGGAGGGGGATGTTGGCGATGGGGAGCAGTTCAGCGACGTCGCGCAGTTCGGCCAAGGAGAGGCGCTCGATCTCGAGACGGTCGACGAGGTGGGAGATGACCTGAAAGCCAGGATTCCGAGGTCGAACTGCCCGAACCCGTCGGCCATCCCCGAAGACGTTCTGGTGGGCCCAGACGATGGTCGCCTTGAAGAGGGAGGCCCAGGGGACACGGAACAGGGGGTGGGTCCAAGGGGCGTCGGCCAGGGCCCAGTCGATCATCGCCTGGAAAGGGGGTTGAACTGGTTTAACATGTTGAACTTGTCGCTAGGTCGACAGATCTTTGAAAACCCGCTACCCACCATCATCGACCTCCTGCTCAGCGCGTGAAAGCTGGGGATATGCACGTAGCTGACGAGCTGCCCGATGCACTCCTGAAGCTCATGATCATCTACAACGTCAGCCTGTCCACCTTGAAGATGCGGTAAGCCACGTCATCCTGGACATTGGCATGGCCGGCCATCTCGAGCGCGATCATGGCCGTCTCGGGGCCGTGCGCCATCAGCTCGATCTGCTTCTCCATCTCAATGCACAGCTCGGCGACGCCGAGCACATGGGCGGTGGCGAGCACTTTGTCGAGCTGGAAAAGTGGGGGTCGTCGACTTGAAGATGTACAACTACCATCTCATGCACGATGAAGATCTCGCGGCCGGCAATGAAGTCAAAGACCATGCGCAGCGACTTGTCGCACACGAGCGGCTGCTCGGCGACGAGCTGCTCGAGGGCGTCGGGTTCGGCTGAAGAGGGTTAAATGATTAGGCTTAGGCTTCGGCTTAGGCATGGCTTGGGCTCGGCTCGGCTTAGCTTCGGCTTAGGCTTGGCTTATGCTTGGCTTTAAGCTTATCGGCGAAGTCGGTCAGAACCCACCACCGATCAACTTTTGCAGCTTTTGGCTGTGGGCGAGGACGTCCGCCAGCTCGAGGGTGTGCTTGGAGTCGCCGTAGATGAAC
The DNA here is from genome assembly GCA_958295435.1 of Mesorhabditis spiculigera. Classification (NCBI taxonomy): domain Eukaryota; kingdom Metazoa; phylum Nematoda; class Chromadorea; order Rhabditida; family Rhabditidae; genus Mesorhabditis; species Mesorhabditis spiculigera. The sequence continues at coordinate 17,605 of CATQJA010002424.1, forward strand.
GCGACGTCGCCGAGACGTTCACGCGAGTCGCGCTGAAATTTGAATATTCCAAAAGGAATCCAAAAAATACCTGACGCGTCGACGAGACGGCGAACCCGTCTTCGAGTTCCATTCCGTTGGGGGGAAAGTTGTGAAATGCGGGCGAAAAATCGGGTTTTATACCGGGTTACTGTAGCTTCCGGGGTGCCGGTATGTAAATTTGATTTTTATGGATTACATGGATTCAAATTGATGTTAGATAGAAAGTTTTAGTGAGAGCGTAGGCTGTGCTTAGGCTTAGGCTTGGGCTTAAGCTTAGGCTTAGTCTCAAACTTGGTCTGGGTCTAGGTCTCGACTTAGGCTTAGGCAGGCTTAGGCTTTCCAAAACCGGGATCCAACCCCAATTTCAGATCCCGGGCCGCGTAGGCGATTCCTCCCTTCCCGGCTCTGGTGCGTACCTCTGGCAGGGTGTTGGGGGAGCGTCAGCTACTGGAGATGGAGATGTGCTGATGCGGTTTTTGCCCAGGTACAAAGGCCAAGAGAGCACAACCTCCTTTTTCAGCTACCAAACCGTCGAGTGGATGCGGCAGGGCCTATCCCCGCGTGAAGCCGCGCAGAAGTCCCTTGCCCGAATCGCCGAGTTTTATCCGGGTTTTCAGGGAGCTGTCGTAGCAGCTAATGTGAAGGTATTTGGAAATACAGGTCTAATGAACTCTGCTAGCCAGCCCTCGATTCCTCAATGATCTCTGCTAGCTTGCTTGCTCCAATTTCCATTTCAGGGCGAACACGGTGCCGGTTGTGCGGGTCTGCCCTCGTTCACCTACTCGCATATGGAAGCGGGGGACACCGTCACGCAGACAACTACCGTACCCTGTATTTAAACTTCTAATTTTTTCGTTCTTACAAAATAATAAAACTTAGAAATAAATGTTGCAGTTCAATTTAAAAGTCCTTATAAGAAATTAGTAGTAATCACAAATTTCCCACTTTTAAAAAATATTTTGTTTTCCAAAAAACAATTTTCAATTTCCTCTCTTTTAAAGTTGTTTTCTGCACCTAAAATTCCCAATTTCTGCACTGGAAAACTTCAAAAATTCACCCACCAATTAACCGCCCCACACGAACCCGTGATTTTCCCAAAAAAATGGGAAGAAAAATTGGAAAATTAGCGTTTCCCAGGGGAATCATGCTATCCCGTAATTTTCGATTCATTGCGGGAGACATCGGTCAGCTACCGTACGCTTAAAGATACCGAAAAACACCAAATAACACTCGAGTTTTCACGTCAACAAGTTTATCATGGACTGTCGGGGGTAGAAGGAGTACATAGGATCAGGCTTAGGCTTAGGCTTAACAGGGAGATCGCTAGGTGTAGTTTGTAGTCGCGCGTCATCTTGGGGGTCAGGAGATGCGATTCATCACCGCTTCAACATGTACCAGTCGGCCGTCAGTGGTGCGCTGTTGGGGTATGAGGGCCACTTGGTTGCCTACGGTAGTCATGCTCCCCATCGGGACGAGGGCGTACTGTTGCGGAGTGGGGTTGGAGATCGGGGACATCTGAAAAACGTATCCATCTGTTTCTCTCTCTCCCTCTCTCTCTTTATCTCTCTCTCTCTCTCTCTCTCTCTCTCTCTCTCTCTCTCCCTTTCTGTCTCTCACTATAACATCACTAACCTGCATCACCATCTGTTGCTGACCACCATGGGCACAGTTGCAGTTCGTAGTCTGCAGCAAGTTCGGCTGCAGGGCGAGCGGCTGGGCGTAGTTCACTTGCTGAACTCTGCTGAATTTGAGTGGCTGAGGCAATGCGGTTGTACCTGCTGGCACTGCTGTACGGGCTGGAACTGTTGAACCTGCTGAACCTGTTGGACTTGTTGGAACTGCTGAACCGGCTGAACGTATAGAATTTTATGAGCCGGGTAAACCTGAAATACCTGCTGGAACGATTGCACCGGTTGAACTGGCTGAAGGGGTGGGGCTGACGGTTGGGCGGCGGGAGCCGGTAGTTGTGGCTAAATGGGAAGATCATCTACCTTAAGGGCACCTATGTATAATAACATAAGCTTTTTCAACTGTTATTCTTTAGAAATGGTCTAGACATCGCTAAAGCTGGCGATTCAGTTTTATAACTGCATTCCCAGTTGGCCTTTAGCGTCAGAAATCCCCTTTGGGCAGATTTGGGAAACTTTTGGGCCCTGATTCTCCGAAATCTGCTGTATAATCGGGGGATAGTAGATAAAACTGGGGCTGAAGCCTCAACTTATTCGTAAAAATGAAGCTCCTCTTCTGGCTGTTCTTCTCGATGGCCCTTGTCATCACCGAGGCTCACCTTTTGCCGGTAATGGTTTGAAAGACTCATTTTGTTAGTAAGCAAAAGCGAGAGAGAGAGAGAGAGGGAGAGAGAGAGAGAGAGAGAGAAGAGAGAGAGGGGGGGGGAAGCCAGGGCGAGCGAGAGAGCCTGCGAGAGAGATCAACTTCCAGATCTGTATGGGAGAAAGGTATCGGTGTAATGGAGTCTGCATCCCGGATGATGAGCCCTGCGATGAACTGGTCGAGGTGAATGGACGTATAGTAAGTTTTTCTCCCTCTCTCTCTTGCTTTCTCTTCCTCTCTCTATCTCTCTCTCACGCCATTTTTCAGGAAATTCTCGGCCGCCACTGTTCGTACCCCCGTATTCTGTGCCACGGGGAATGCAGATTCGATTGCAGGAAGCCAAAATGAGAAATTCGATAAATCGTCGCCAATCTACATAAAAATTCACCTGCATAACGGTCTCGACCGGCATCTGTTTCATGTATTCCACCGTAGCTTGCGCTGTTTTCTAGAAAAAAAATTGTGAAATACATTGAAATGATGAGTACCGTTTTCTTATCACCCCATTGGCAGCAGAAAACGACCCTCCGGAAGGTGGGGAGCAGGATGAAGCTGGCCACGACGAACAGGCAGCGGAACACGTCTTGGTTGCAATATAGCTACAATCCCGTAATGAGTACATCAACGTATTCTTCAGAATTTTGCTATCAGTATCTGGTGGACGTTACTGTACTCTGCTTTTCCTAAAGTAGTGGGTTCTACGAATTACGGTAGATTGTGAAGTACGGTAGTGAGGAAGGCATACGACCGGAGAATGACGTAATTTGTAGTGTGAGGTACTCTTCGTGGATATGTCATTGGCAAAGTAGCGTACTTTAGAGGTAAGTGTACACGACATATCGTATTTTGTGAGATACCGTAAACTTTCAGCTACAGTACACCCCGGAACCCGTTATTCGTAAGCATCGTACTCTGAACGTAGGCTTAGACTTAGCAGTGCGGTCTAGCTACAGTAGGCTGGAAGACACTATGGTACTACCAGGCATGCCGTTAGAAAAAGACTACATTTTATCTACCGTAAGCCGTGAAACTCGTCATTTGGAAAGATCGTACTTTCGAAACTCTGCTTGAAATTCTGTTATTTGTATTTTATCGGAACCGGGAACTTTCGTAAATTGGAAAGTACCGTACCTAGTATACTACAGTACTCACCACTCCCACCCAATTATACCGAAAATACCGAGCGCCGATCGAGTACAGGAAGTACGTGTTGTTGTAGTAGCTCGTACGCCATCTACAGGTCCCGAATTTCGAAACGTTAAGCTCCAATTTACTCACGCCAAGAACTTATAGTCAAAGATGTACGTGCGGTAGGTGATCATCTCGAAGACGCGCTCGATGGACAGACCTGAATCTCGGAAAAATGACGCGAAAAATTGGGGAAATTACAGTAAGTGGGGAGGAGCGGGAAGTTGGTGACGGCGAGGAAAATAATTATCCATAGGAGACGTCGCTTGGCATACTGTACGCTCGAGGAACCATCAGAATTCGCGTCCGGGGAATGGCCACAGCAGCAGATGCATGGGGACTGGAAGGGTTGATGAAATTGGCGGCTCTCTCCCACGTTTTCACCCGCTCTCTGTCACTATCTCTGTCTCTCTCCCTTTCTCTCTCTCTCTGTCTCTCTATGTGAGAAAGACATAGAGAGATACAGAGCGAAACAGCGATCGAGAGAGAGTGTGTGATCGAGAGAGAGAGAGAGAGCGAGAGAGATAGAGACATAGAGACAGAGAGAGCGCGAAAGAGGGAGAGCCAGAGCGAGAGAGAGACAGGGCGAGTAGCTTGAGAGAGAGGGAGAGAGAGTGAGATCGAACGAGAGAGAGAGAGCGAGAGAGAGAGAGAAACAGAGATAAGGCTATTGATATACAAACCCACAAATAAAATCAAAATCCCGGTGACGAGATTCGAATCCTGCTTAAACCAAGCCTAAACTGAAGTCTAGGCCGAAGTCAAACCTAAGCCTAAGCCTAAGCGCAGAGCTAAACCTAAGCCTAAGTTTAAGCATGAGCCCACGCCGAAGCCTAAGCCGTAAATACTTCCATAACTGCAAACTTTGCGCTTAGGTGCTGAAGAATATGCGCCACGTTCGCAGTGTTTTTGTCAACAACGCCCTGCCAACCCCGGATCTCGTCACGGCCGCTCTTCGTGAACAGCGCGTTGCGGGTGGTGTTGATCTTGATCGTGAAACGGAACGGCTCGACGTGACCTCCACCAACGCCTCATATCAGACTTCGCTGACCCCATATGCCGCCGCGGTTGAGATCATGAACAAAACGGTAATTTTCAATATCACTACAGGGTGCAGCAGAAAAAAATTATGAACTCTTTTGAGTCTGAAAAAGCCAGGTCTCCTTTTTGTGGAAAAACCTGCTCCGCGCCCCAACAGCATCAAAAGTTTGCTTTAGATCAACGGACTCGGCGACGAGAACCTGCGCGAGAAGTTGGTGATCGAGAAACTTGCTGCTATCCTGCAATCGGCCGAAATCGTCCTCGACAAGAAGTTGCCCAATTGGCGCGCCGACCACCCCTACCCTGCCGTCCCGGAGCCCAAGGACTATGTAGGCTACACCCGTGAATTCTAGTCCGGAAATTTAGATGCGCATCCTCGATCCTGGCTCCCCGGACGCCGCCGTTGCTTTGGCTGCCCCCCAGGAGAATGAAGCCGTCGTGCCGCCAGCCGACGTCGCTTTGGCTGCCCCCCAGGAGAATGAAGCCATCGTGCCGCCAGCCGACGCCCAGGTACTGACTTAGCGCTTAGCCGGATACATCGGAAATTCAGGCCAACCACCCCACCCACCGTCCTCTCCACTTCGAGCATTTGTCTTTTGAAGATGAGCCCGAGGAGTTCACCCCGTCTCCCCCGAGCTTCACGGCCCGCGACATCGACGAGGTACTACAGGCAAAACATCTTTAAAAACCTGAAAGTTGAATCTCGAATTTTCTGAATTTTGCATTTTTGCATACTCGATCAACATTAAAAGCTACAGGCAGGCTAGGCTCAGCCTAAAATAGTTTAGGCTCCGTAAGCGGCGTTATAAGGGAATAAGACGGGGCGAGGGCGGCAAGAGGAGCCGGAAGCACCGAGTCGTCTGTTGCCGCCTTAACGTCGAATTTACAGTAGGCCGAGCCCAACTACGCGCCCTACGCCGCTTCTGCCGCTCTCCTGCTCTTCGTCGGCGTCCTGTTCATCAAGAAAAGTGCATACCGTACCTGATCCCGCGCCGCGACTCACGCATTAATAAATTATGATGGGATGCGTTCTGAATGTATCTAGCCACACGGAAAAGCGATGTGTATATACAGAGTGTGGAGGTGGTCATTACCTGCTTGGCTTCTTTTTTATTGGCCTGATGGTGTTGGCTTCTTGGTGTTGGATTCTCCTTGTTGGCCTCTTGGTGTTGGCTTTGTGCGAAACGCTTTTGAGAAAGAAACTCAGGATCTGGACCGATAGCGGGGGAGTTTTAGCAAGGGGCAAACCACTTTCTGTTTTTCCACCTGTTGATGGCATTTTTTAGCAGTTTTTGCTTGCTAGAAATTTATCAAAAACCAGGGTTGAAAAGCCGCTTCGCGACTTTTCAACCCTGGCCCCGTCTGATCCCATGATATTCGTTACTTTGCATAGTTCTCGTGTTTTCGACGACAAAAAAAATGAGAAACGCTACCTCTCTTCCCTTATATAGGCTCCCACAACATCCGGCGTATGCTAATTGCTTCCTAACAAAGAGGGTCACTGATTTTACAACAAAAACTTAATTTTAACGTCGAAAATAGCGACTTTTTGAAAATTTTGTGAGTGTGCAGTCATCCCAAGGCCATTACGCACCTAATGAGGTATAAAACATGCCCCTAACTACTCCCCTTATTGAGATACTACTGGAACACGCTGACGGAAGTTGCATGCAAATGCACACACATACATACACACACACAGGAACTATTTTTTTATATATAGTAGGATTCTTTCAAAATGTTGGCTTTTTGTCACTTTTCATAGCTTTTTATACATACCTTTCAAAATGTAGGAAAATGAGCAAAAAAAGGCCAAATTTTCGAATATCACTTTCTAGCGATCGCTTCCGCTTCCGCCGCCTCTAACTCTCCACCCCCCGCCAGCTCGACACGTGCAAGAGACACCCGCAAAACGCTATTGGGCCAAGACGGTATGGCCATTAATCTAGACAACTCCAATGCTACAGGTGCTTGACGACTGCACTAAGTGCGGCAAGATGAAGCCGACCTCCGGCCGCTTTGGGCTGCCGATGTGTCGAGGATGTGGCGATTGGTTTTTGTGAGTTGCTGTTTGGGACACCTCACGTTTGTATGATTTCCAGGAAGCGTTGGAGGGAGCTGTGGCCGCGTCGCTGTCATCATCCGGTGTTCTTTGGTAACTTTTCTTGATGATGATTCTGCTAGCCTGCCATTCCTCAATGATCTCTGCTAGCCTGCCCCCTCACTTCCACAATGATCTCTGATAGCCTGCCCCCTCACTTCCTCAATGATCTCTGCTAGCCTGCCCCCTCACTTCCTCAATGATCTCTGGTAGCCTGCCCCCTCACTTCCACAATGATCTCTGCTAGCCTGCCCCTCACTTCCCTCAATGATCTCCTGGTAGCCTGCCCCCTCACTTCCACAATGATCTCTGCTAGCCTGCCCCCTCACTTCCTCAATGATCTCTGGTAGCCTGCCCCCTCACTTCCACAATGATCTCTGCTAGCCTGCCCCCTCACTTCCTCAAAGATCTCTGCTAGCCTGCCCTCACTTCCACAATGATCTCTGCTAGCCTGCCCTCACCTCCACAATGATCTCTGCTAGCCTGCCCTCACCTCCACAATGATCTCTGCTAGCCTGCCCTCACCACCACAATGATCTCTGCTAGTCTGCCCTCCTTCCTCAATGATCTCTGCTAGCCTGCCCTCACCTCCACAATGATCTCTGCTAGTCTGCCCTCCTTCCTCAATGATCTCTGCTAGCCTGCCCTCACCTCCACAATGATCTCTGCTAGTCTGCCCTCACCTCCACAATGATCTCTGCAACACTCATCATTACCTTATTCTAGATCGTTGCCAGCACTGCAAATTCGACAGTCTGGTTGACCAGGGCTTGGCCGTTCGGGACGGAATGGACTAAGCCTATACTCCTATCGCCGATCAACTTTAATTTATCTGTTCGTGATAATCC
>CATQJA010002425.1:0-25203 GCA_958295435.1 Mesorhabditis spiculigera
TCGTATAATTTTCATTTGGCATAATTTTCATTTCGTATAACTTTCATTTGGCATAATTGTCATTTGGCATAACGTTATTTGGCATAATGCTATCCTACCTTATATAATTTTGGCGTGTAACTGTGTGTGTGTGTGTGTGGATGTCACTTTGGAGGCCCGATTAGAGGCCTTCCGTCCATAAAATGTCCTAATTCTTCGTCACTTGGGGGAATCGGCCCTTCTGTTTCCGATGGCATGCTCAGAATTTCGATAAAATACAAGTTTACAAAGTTAAAGCCGGTTTTATTCATTTTTGGGGGTAATTTGCATAATGTGAAAAAAATACAAATTTCCTCATTCTTGCGAGTTGCACGCGAGCGTGTGGTGGGGGGGTCGAAGGATGAGCTACCGGAAAGTCAAATTTCTCATGCAAACGCACCATTCCAGCGCCCAAGGCCCGCGAAGCGGGTTTTGGGCGCTGGTTTGGCATAATTTAGCCTGTTTATTCATATCACACAACATCACCGGTAAAGACAAAGACAGGGACAAAGACGTTGCTGGGTGGAATACGACCCGCGGGGGGTTCGGACTTCTTCGGTTTTTCTTCGAACCGCGTTGGCGCATTTTTTCGTACTTGACATCGACCCGAACCTGATAGGCACCCAATTCCTTGAGGAACTGCCGATTCTGTTATGAGAATTCTTGATTTGATGAGCGAATAACATTATACCAAATAACATTATGCCAAATGAAAATTATCCCAAATGAAAATTACACCAAATGAAAATTATGCCAAATGAAAATTATGCCAAATGAAATTATGCCAAATGAAAGTTACACCAAATGAAAATTATGCCAAATGAAAATTATGCCAAATGAAATTATGCCAAATGAAAATTATGCCAAATGAAATTATGCCAAATGAAAATTATACCAAATGAAAATTATGCCAAATGAAAATTATGCCAAATGAAATTATGCCAAATGAAAATTATACCAAATGAAAATTATACCAAATGAAAATTATGCCAAATGAAAATTATGCCAAATGAAATTATGCCAAATGAAAATTATCCTACCTTATATAATTTGGTCGCGTATCTTTGTGTGTGTGTGTCCGGCGCCAGGGAGGGCTACTTTGCATAATTAAAAAAAATACAAATTTCCTCATTCTTGCAAGTTGCACGCGCGTGTGTGGTTGGCTGGAGGGGGGGGGGGGTCCGAAGGACCCAAGCTATCGGAAAGTCAAATTTCTCATGCAAAGCCCGCATTCCAGCGCCCAAGGCCCGCGAAGCGGGTTTTGGGCGCTGATACCAAATAAAAATTATGCCAAATGAAAAGTATATCAAATGAAAATTATGCCAAATGAACGTAAATCGGTTCCTCTAATATAGTTACCATCCTCTAATCTAAGCCCTCCCCCAAAAAAAAACCAAATTTTTCTCGAAGTTACCTTTAAGAAGTAAGAAATGCAAAAAAAACGTTTCTGTTTAAAGGTACACTAAAATCTCGTGCGAAAAGCCAGCCCTCTCCCCTCTCCCGTCTGTGCCATGGCCTAGTGGTCTAAAGCGTTCGCCCCAGGCGAGTGGCGCCGGTTCGGTTTTGCTCCGCCGCAAGCGGCTACCGTAACCCGCTTTGCTATCCCGCGGACGGTTACCGGCCGGTAACCAAACCAACGAGACTCAACAAACCTTTAAGTCGTAATGTGTTCCTAAGTGCTTGTGAGCGGCTTCACTGCTATTGCTGTAATTGCTCAAAATCAAGAAAAAAATAAATTGCTCCCTCTAATTGCAAGTTGGTAGATAAATCCTGTCACAAATTTTTGAAATCGTCCTATCAAGCCGCAGTAACAACGAATTGGAACTTTCGATACATGATTTGATAGGCCTTGGGACGCTCTACCCTGGCATGACCCTGCTAGGACCCCAGAGTGGCTGGTCAACGAGATACCGCTTCGAGAAGTTTCGCTCAAAAAGTAGTGATAGCTTAGCAATATTTCGAATTGAATTGGTACGTTTAATCTTTGCAGGCAGACTTTGTAACTTACGATGGCGGTGTTGGCGAGGTCATCTTGATTCTTCGACACGGCCGGATCCCAGGCAAGGATCGGCTGGCTGGCGGCGAGTACAGCTCCGAATCGTGTGTATTGGGCGCCGATTGTCATATTATACGTCAATCCTACCACGTACTGCATACACTAAAATTGTAACGTAGGTTTTCTGCTCTTTGGGTTGGGTTCTTTTCATTTTTTGTTACCAGTGGTTCCTTTTTCTTTCGCGTAGAAACGAACCGGGCGTAAGTATGTATTCTCGTCCACGCCGTTGTTTACATCAATTACAAAGATCACATCAACTGCAGTATTGGTCATCGATATATCTGATCGAGCGCGCAGTTTCCGAAAATATTCGTAGTTTGCTGCAATGAAAACGAACTTGAGGTGGTTTACCATTTTAGACTCTAATCTGATTTCACTAGTACAGGGTGTCCGAAATAATTTGTCTTTTTACATCTTTCCTGGCAGCCCAAGGTCGGGTTTTTGAAAGGCATTTGAGATAACAAAGCTTCCAATAGGACCAGGGAAGTAGCGTAATGTAGGCCCCCGGGGCCCGGCCCCCCCCCGCCCCTGAAATCGGCCGCGGCCGGAAAGGTTCATAAGGGGGACCCTCATGACTTTTCTTTCTCAAAAATTTTTCGGGCTGCGGCGCTATTTAATGAGCTTTTTAAGACTATTTTTAATGCTCTGCAACCTATTTTTCCCAAATTTAAGGCCTGCGACGCTGTTTTTTTCGCTAAAGTATCAATTCTGTTAAAAAAATTTTTCGAGCCCCCGAGGTTCTTTTCTGGCTACGCCCCTGAATAAGACTGAAACCGATTAAATTCAGTTTTTGCACAAAATTGCTTCAATATGCACAAAAACTATAGAAATTGGGGTAAATGTGGGAATTTCACAAATCGGAGAGAACATCACTCAACAGCTCGTCGAGAGCTTTCGATAATATACCTAAATCCTAAAAATCGGACATCACTGCGGACCGCTAGAGTGGGGTCTTTTCTTGGGACACCCTATATAATTTTTAACGTGCTTGTGGTATTTTTCTGCGCATGCATTGAGAACTTACGAACCTCGCGCCAGAATCGTCTGGAAAGTGCTGTCGAGCTTCTCGATGTCGTTGTCGACCGGAACCTGGGCCATGGCTTCGCGAGAGGTTGCGCAGTCGCCCCACAGGGTCCCGGATGGCAAATAGTTAAAGATGCCCGTGTTCTCATAGTAGAGCTTGTTACAAAGATCTCTAGATCAAAAATATTAACCGCGATCTTGGGACATTACGGTGTTTCTCCGCTTCCGGCCGCTAGGATTACGAGTGAAAAGGAAGCGCCTCGATAGCCAGCCGACGGTACGATCAGATTTTTAACGGCGTACAGCATGATGCTAGAAATTCAAAATTGACTTCGACCAGTTTTCGGCTGCCACTATGGGCACAGAGCAGAAAAAGTGTGTTTAGATACCTACGCTCGAGAATCGAATGGGGCCGCCAATTGTGGAGAGTACTCCAATCCCGCGAACCATGCGGTTTTGTCGCGCACGTTAAAGTCGGCCGTCCAGTTGTTGGCGATATTTGGAAAGTAGACGGCGAATTTTAAGGATGACTCGCTGTACTTTTCAATGAATTCCATCGCTATGCTGATTTGCTAAGACGCAGGTCATATAACGCAATTAGGGACACTCACGGAGTGGAAGATGGCCTCCGTGACGTCGGCGCTGGCTTCGAGGATGAAGAGAACATCTTGTGGGGTGCCGACAAGTTTCATTGTGTAGTCTCGATTTACGTAATCTTTACGGGTGTTGCGAGAATCGTGAGAACGCATTGATTACCTGTCGTAATTGCCTGTATAGCCCATTTGGCCGCATCATCCATCACCTCGGGCGTGGCTCTCCATAGATAGTTTGGTTGGCTAATATATACATTATGATTTCTAGCAAAGCATGGACGACCTGACTATGCTTTGTAAGTAGCGCTCAGAAGCGCCAAGGTTGAGGAAATCTATAGCGAAGACGCTGCCAGCTCCCTTTAACGCCCAGACGACATCTGGGGTGTAGCCCTCGGTCCTAGATCGGACGAGAATTGTTCAACCGCGGTAAAATTACACCGGCGAAGCTGAGAGGAAAACAAAGGTCGTCGTCGGGCTGTCAGAAGTTTTTTGGAGCGGCGTGCAAAGGAAAGAACTCCCGCAACTAAATTCCCCATAGATTCTTCGGCACTGCGTGTACAATTAAAGCCGTATATGTTATCCGGAAGAACTTAAATTGTTACCTACCTGAAGAGTACGTAATAGCGGCCCTGCAGCAACTGCAGGCCCGTGATGTCCGACGGGTTGACGACGACCCGACACTAAATATGAAATTTGATGGCGGAACGGCAATTACGTAGAGATTCTATCCGCATTTCCCCCTGTTTTATCTGAATCAGCTAGCCGCCAGAAATAACATCAGACAGAACCGTAATATTTCGAATTTCCGCTCCGTGCTACCCACCGGGTTTGCCGTATTTGTTAGCGGACAAATGAGAATGCGATAGTCAATGTAGATCTTCGGCACCGCATCCATCAACACCAGCATGAAATCTTTCATCTTAAACGGAGGTGGAACCGGAAATGTAAAAAAAAGGATGAGCCGCTAACTTTTATAATTAAAAATACTGTACTCACCGCCGCAAATGCTTCAGCTGTCAAGAAAGAGGACTGGTCGTAGTAGATGACGATACTCTGATACGCCAGTGATATTTCCATTGGCGGATGCGGCAGCTCCGTTGCTCGGGAAAGAGCCAGCCAATCCGGAATTGTCAGATATGATACATCAGACATAGACATCCTACTATATATAAAAAATAGTGTTTGTGTGTGTGCGTGTGTGTGCATTTGCATGCGACTTCCGTCCGTAGTTTCAGCACTCAAAAAGGAAGAAGGAGGAAAGATAGTCATTAGGGCGTGAGGCAACACGACGCACGCAATATAAGGTTTTTCAAAATCAGCTGTTTTCGACAGTAAAAATAGTTTTTTGTGAAAATCGCGCTCGGCCGTTTGTTAGGGATCAATTTGCATGCACTGGAAATGGGGAGAGCCCATATAAGGGTGGAAGGGAGGCGTCTTTCTTTTCGCCCAAGAATTGAGGAGTTTATGCAAAGTGATGAAGCATTGGGGTAAGACGGGGCCAGGGTTGAAGAATAAATTCTTTAATCGCAATGAGTGCAGCGTGCGTTGTGCGTACGTAGGGCTTGTAGAATATATTTTGTTGCCATGCAGTAGGTGCGCGACATCAGAGACTACTAACCATATGAACGTTGCACTGGCAATGAACTTTTTGCCTTATTGCCTGCTCGATTTTGCTTTTTTTACCTTGGACGTCTTGTTGCTGCATACGCTCAGCAATGGCAGCATTATTGGCCGAGTCTTGGGCGAAAGCCCAGAGCCTAGTCCCAACGATGCATTCCAATGAAGCTCTCCCCGCTCCGGTCATATCCCATCCTCTAAGGAGTTCGTTTTGGGCCGGGTTGACAATATCTTGTTGGCTGCAGTCGTCGTCCCTAAAAAATAGTGACACTAAAATGACTAGACGTTAAAGGGGAAGTCGTGTTTTTGGAGCTCGAGCGGGGATGCTGGGGCAGTCGCTGCTGTGTAGCCAATCGCTTACAGATGATTGACTTACATGGAACCGCCCAGAAGGAAGTAGAAAAACGTTTTTCGGCCTTGTCTATATTTCTTTAGTTCATTGACGACGTTCCTTAGGTTCCATCCGGGAAAGACATCTGTCTGCTAAAATTCCATCTAGGTGACTTGCGATACGAGGACCAACCAGACCGTTCAACCGCTGTGTTAGTTCCACCAGATCTACAGCCTCATCCTGGGTAAACGATGAGGGCGATGCCGTATTTCCATATACCAGGACGCCAATGCGTGCGCGAGCGGGCAAAATACCGAAACGCCTGCCCCATGCTGCGATAATTTCGCGGAGCTAGTAACCAATATGGCCCGAACTTTGAATCGTTACCATGACAATTCGGTCGTTCATCGAGTTGCTGTACACCTGGATGACGAAGACCCAGTCTGCTTCCAGCTCTAATGTGGGGAATCCCTGACTGTAGGCAACTGTAGCCGAGAATCCGCCCATGCGTGGGTAGAGATCCTGTGCAAAATCCGATCGCTGCAGCTATGGGACGTTTACCGTATCGTAGCCGTTTTCCACTACCTCACCGGCCATGATCATCGGCTGGAAGGTGCCGGACATATCCGCGCCAAGTCGCGCAAATTCCGCCAGGTGATCCGGGTTTTGCTGCAGACTTAGCCCAAATACCGAGCAGCGCGCCTGCATCAAGGCAACTTGTTCGCCAGGGATCTGAGTGAATCTAAAAATTGCGCGTGAATAGCTGCGGGTTATCAACCATTCCCGAGATGAGGTTTTATTCTAAAGGAAACGAAATACGTTACAGGATCTGGCCCGAAGCACAACTACCGGTTTTTTTACAAACGTCCCAAACTTACTTCGGAGAAGCCATGATTACGATAACAATCTGGATTCGTGCCGCGAAGATGGCTGGGCTTGGGATCCGGTTAAAAGCGTAGCCAAACGCTCTGAAAATCCGTATGATAATTTTGGGTTGGTTTGGAAGCTAGTTTACTCGAAACGCACGTGCAAGCACCGGCTACGCACAAACTTATGCAGGACCGCGGTTTTGTTTTGACCTTTGCCTTTTGCCCTAAATAGGTGTCTACGTGGCCAAGCTAAGTAAGCTTCTTAGCTCCTTAGACGCAATTAATCCAAGTATCAAATGTGACGAAGCAAAGACTCACTTTTTCATGTCAAAATCCATCCTGGTTCCGACCGGAAAAGTCGCGTTGCTCTTGAAGGCATCCTCGGTGTTGAACATTTGCCCTCCATTTTCGGTAAAAACTCCGCCGGTCGTGGACGAGTAGCCGCTCCAAAAGTTGGGCAAAAAGTAGTTGTGCAACTACAAGATAACTCAAACAATTTGTTAGGGAACCTTACTATCTTTGCCAAATCATAAGCAAATACTGATGTATCGGCGATAATATAAATGTCTTTATGCTTCGCATTGGTTAACGGATTCTTCGGAGCTGGCCGTTGATTGCTGCATGTGATTTTGGCGGCTGAAAATGAGTCTTAATCGGATGTAAGCATTTAAAACCTTTTGCCAATGTGTGCTGAAGCATCGCCTGCGCTAATCCGGGTCCGTTGGCCGCCAGATGCGCGGCAGGATTCGGCCGCGATGCGGATCCAGAGCCGGGCAGATAAGTGGAATTCCCGATACCGGATGCTGCACATTTATACCAGTCGCTTCCCTGTGAATAATTTGCAGTTTTGTTAAAAAGTAAATTCTGGATATCATGAGTTAGGAAAGGCTGCTATAATTTTTCGCTTTTTCGATAGCTCTTTCAGGAATTCTCAGGAAGATGACGTTTTGCACATTTGTTTTATTAGTTTAATGAATTGTAAATAAACCATCTGCCTCAGGACTTTTCGAATGAGCTATCTGTTCTTACAAAACTGAGGCGTCAGTCAAAACGTCTCCGTGTTTGAATTACATACCGACTTGGTCGCAGCAACAAAAAACACGGTCTGTTCTGGCAACACGCCCATAGTATTTGGGCATCCAGCGCGTATTCTAAAAATTTTAATTTCCGTCGCGTCGGGTTGGCATTTCTATTGAGGTACAATGTACTACCCAATGGACGCACAATCGAATTAACGCTACGCTTATAGCTTTTTTTACGGATTGTGCTCTGCAGATTCTGAAACAGATTTGGTGTACTGGCCGGCGGCTCTGTCAGTCCTATGTTTTGCTACAAGATTGATACCCTTATGTGCGTGCACTCCCCTTAGAACACAAAACAAAGGATTACTCATAATCGGAAGAGACAATCGTCACCATCACCAGGGCCCCATTTCTAAACCCAGCCGTCCCAAGAGTAATGTTGTCAGCCACATATTTAAAGGCGCTAAATCGATCGTGAACCAGTACTTTTTAATACCCACAGATCAATATCAAAATTATCTGCGCGGCCAGGATCCAACGTAGTTAACAGCGCCTTCTCCAATAAATTCTTTGTTCGATATTGATTCAGCAATATTATCCGTCGGACAATTGTGTCAGCATAAACCACACCAAACTTTGTGGTTTCAAAATTGTAGTTGTTAATCATGTTGAGCATAAATTCGTTTACCTAAATGAAAAACTTTTAGGTTAGGATCTTCTTACTATTTGTAGGTCGGTAAGTGCTTGGGAATAGTCGACGATGAAAAACACATCGGTATTCACGGCGGAAGTTGGCAACGGCAATTTTGAAATTTGTGCAAGGTAAGCTAAACAGTGGACTGTTAGATTCAGTGTACTTTGAAAGGAAGGCTAGTTCAGACGAGCGAAGCCACATAAAGAAACCTGCCTCTGGAAAGGAAAGCACGAATACGCGTCTTTAGGTTGGCTATTGAATTAAAATCGCCGTCTGGGACCCGGGCGATATTTTCAGGATCCGCCAAGTAAGAGATCCATTGGATCGCACCTATAACAAAGCATTTCTTTTGCAAAATGCTGATGGCGGAGTGCTAGGAAATCCATAAAAATTTCAAATAGTTTCCTCCAAAAAAAGTGTCTCGCAGGAAAAGAAAAAAAAAAGGAAAAATGGGTAGTAAAAATCGAATATGCCTGCGGACCGCTGGAGGGGTATTTTTTTCGGGGACGCCTGGTATAGTAAAATAATTAAGACTTCCTAGACGCTCCAACATCCATGGCAAACGTCGGAAATTGGCTCCTATACTGATTCACGATAGCGTCCCTGACGAAATTGCCGCGGCTACCAAAAACCACGACTGCCACTGGTTTGTAAATAGGATGGCCCAGTGTTTCATCGAGGGTGAGCCCGGCTATTGCACGAATCGAGCTGAAAAAAATATGCTTTTTATTGTGGAAGTAGAGGTTTTTGGTTATTCTATAGCCATACACCTAGCAATAAGAAACCTGGTGAAAAGCAGCTTTCCTTGCTCGCCAGGAATGTACGTCAGTCCAGCTATGGCTTTTTGGAGATCATTCGAATTTTGGCTCCTAAAACAAATTGCTCACAGTCTCGAGACATACTTCAGGAAAGCGAATGAATCATTTTTCAGGTCACTTCCATAATTCGCCACTGCAAACTGGGTTCCGGCGCGGTTTTCCAAAAGAGCATAGTCTTCCACAAAATAGCTAATGAAAGCTTTGATCTGTGAATTGGGGATTTGCTCGGAAAGGAAAGCTTACATTCTCAAATATCTGTGCTGTCATCTCGCACTGATCAATGACAAAAATCACATCAAGCTTTACGTCTAATACTGCGATTGGAGCGGTCAGGTCGATTTTCAGGTGGCGCTCATATTCTAGATTCGCGAGAGTTTTCGAAGGAAACCCTATCCCCGACCAGACGACGCGGACTCCGCTAGCAAGTCCATTGTCACATCCGGGGCCCTTAGGTCGAGGTTCCATGTGGTAGTGGAAAAGCATTGCAAGGTTAGCGATTGTGCGTCGCCCAAGGTCGATATACTGATTTTCTGTGATTTCCTTTTTCTGTCTTTTTCGAGTCCAATCTTACCAGGATATCAGCAGGCAATGTTGACACAGCTGCCCTGACATCATTGCACGAGTCCGGGATTCTAGAATAAACACGATCGTTCACTATCGTCAGAAGGGTTCTCGTAAAGAAGTTTCTGCAGGAAATGCAAAATGACATAAGTATGGAATCAACGCAGTTGCAAGAGCAAGTTAAGACACGGTGTCTTAGAGCGCGCACGGGGGTGGGGACGGGCATGGCCTAGTGGTCTAGGCGGCGGCGGCGCGGGGTGCTGGTTCGATTCCTCCCTCGCCTAAAGACGCGACACCGTTTTGCTTTTTTTGCAAAACGTTTCTGCAAAGCACCGTCAATAAATCTTTAGCGAATTCCACGTAGAAAATTGGGCAGATGGGACGGTCCCGAGGCCGTAACCAGAAAAACTCTTGATTTTGCTTCAAAACGTTTCAAGTCCTTATTTTTCCCGGCGATCGCCCAAATTCTTTGACCAAAATGTTCCCTAGAGCCTTCTCTATCGATCGCCAGGTGGAACATTTGTAATTCTTTCTCGAAAAAAAGTTATAGCCTTTAGAAAGCTTTTTCTAATACATTTTGGGGGCCAAAAAGGGGCGTGGCCTAGCCCAGTCCCTCCCGTCCACTCGTGCGCGCTCCAAGTAAGGCCTAAGACGCCGTGAAGAAAGTTTTTTATCTAATTATACAATGCCAGTACGGCGCACCCTTTACACCCCGCCCTGTGTGCGTTCTCCCCATCCCCGTGACAGCCCCCTCTTTCGTGTTCTTTTCCGTCTTTCACTTTTCTGCAGGTCCCAACTTCTTGTTTTAGGCTTTGCCATAACGTTGGCTCTTCTTTCGCCCAATCAAATCAGGTGTCAAACAGCTCTCTTACAAGATATCCCTCTTGGGCTGAGTCAACGGGATATTTCCAGTATACCGCTTTTTCGAAATACCGCTTTTTCAAAATGCCGCTCTATCCGAATATCCTCTCGTTAGAATATCCTATCGCTTTCAGTCAACGGCAAGGCCGGAAAAAACTTATTTTTCCTATGGGTGCCTCATTAACTATCCGAAGCGTTTGCCATTTGCCCTGAAAATATTCGATCCTCAAAGCTAAGAACCTGAGAACTTGGTTAAAATTTGTAAAGTTAATGTTCTCAGGCATATTTACAAACAATTCTCTGTATACGAAAAATATGCTATTCAAAAAAATTTACTATGAAGATAACTCCGGTAAAAAGCGGTATCCTGATAGAGCGGCATTCTAAAAAAGCGGCATTATGAAAAAGTGGCATTACGAAAAGGCGGCATTTTGAAAAAGCGGTCAACATATACACCTCTACAACAAACGCAGAATCACGTACATCACATTTCCTGTAAGTAGCACCAATAGCGTCGGGTCGCCGGCCCTCCATCCGTTTTCGATCGTAAGCATTTGTGACGCTTGATAGATAGCCGCGGCCAGCGAAAGTTCAGTCGTCTGCTCCTCCATTACGTCCCACGCTCTTATCCTAGTGAGCAGCGCATCCGCATCTGCAATATTGTCAGGTCTTCCAAGCATAATTTCCCTACCAGCGATGTCGTTGAATTGGAAACCATTCCTTGTCACCTTCCATTCCGAGCCATCCGTCCACGCGCAAGCCCACTGCGAAGCCATGTCCTTCGAGATCAAAAACTGGTGACCGAATTTGCTCATTACGCTCTTGATCTAAATACGTGGACTAAACACTCTTCACATGTAATAGGTACCAGTTCCAGCGCATCGTACCCACTAGCAAATGTTTGGTCGAAAATGAAGAGTATGTCGACCTTGATCCTATCTAGCGGAATTATGCTTGCTGGATTGTGCGGCGGTATTGTGGGTGGCAGAATCGTTGATGTAGCTGAATTGCTGAATGGTTTAATATGTTTTCATACTGGGTGTGGGGTAGGTTGACTGCACCGAGGTGGTGGTTGCAGTGGAAACCGTAGTGGTGGCTAAACGACAAATTTGGAAAAACAACGCTGTTACGCTCGGTCGAGGTGGTAGGGGCCATGGTGGGTGAGGGCTGGGTCGTAGTGGCTACAAAAATAAAGTATCAAAACAGGTCTGCGTACCTTCAGTTGATGTGCTGGATGATGACATCGTCGTTGAGGGTAGCGTGGTGGTGGCTGGAAAAGAAACCATCAGCATACAGACTTCATACCATGCGCGGAAGTAGTGGGTATCGCCGTGGTTAGAGTAGTTGTAACTTAAGAAAATCGATGAAGATACAGGTTCACATACTCTCAGTCGAAGTCGTGGGCGGCAACGTCGTCGTCGTCGGAACGGTGGTTGTTGCTTAAGGTAATCAAATCGAAAAACAATTTCCGATACGTTCGGTTGAAGAAGTCGGAAGCAATGTGGTTGTCGTGACGGTAGTAGTTGCTGCAAACAAAATAAGCAAAATGATGTAATTACACTCAGTGGATGTACTGGATGGTAAAGTAGTTGTCGGAGAGACGGCGGAAGCTAAAAAGATGTTGATTTCAGCAATCGCATACGTGTTGCTAAAATTCAATATAGGAAGTAAAACATGCTTACGCTCAGTGGAAGCGGTCGGTGGCCTTGTACTTGTGGCTCGCGGCGTGGTCTTGGCTAAAAAAAAGCTAATATCAGAACGAAATCTATGGTTTCTACTAGAGGTGTGTGGAGGCGTGGTCGTCGTCAGAAGCTTGGTTGTGCCTTTAAAAGCGTACGAAAAGAAACGGTTGATTTTTACCTTTGGTAGAAGTTGTTGGTGACAACGTGGTAAGTATCCTGGGATGCGCCTGGTAAGCTGACCAAACTAAAGGTCCAATGGAAATTTGACGGTCGCGGGCCATTTCTTGGTTTTTCTTTTGTTTCCCATTTTCCAATTTTTGATAATTTTACGCTTTTCCTCCCGAACGGTCGGGATTATTAAAAAAAAACTGAGCAAAGATTCCCTCATTTTGCTTTGAAAGAACCCGGCTTTACCATTCAAAATATAGTTAACATATCCATTTCCCCCGGCGATGACACCCGAATCCGGGTCTAGACTTTTCGTGCGAACAATTTGGGTTGCGGCCATGATCGTCGGGATCACCTGCAAGTGTACTTTTCAACCCAAAATTGCTGCTCACCGCCCTTAAATTGTCGTACACATCGTCACCCGCGTCTTGCGACTGATCGGTCATGGAAAAACCGTAGAAACTGAGGTAGGGACGATTTTGCAGATTTGCGATGGCCTCTTCATAGTTATCAAGTGAGCTGGTTAGTCTAAAAAATCCGTGTTTTGCTGGATCGCAGGGTACCTCGGATTTTTGCCGAACAAGGTGACAAAGCTCTGATTTGCACGGTAGCCGTTCATCATCTGGAGTATCTTTTCATCTAGGACGGTCAAAGCCTCTCCGAAATCCGTGGCATTCGTTGGAGGGGGTTGCTGTAGTGCATCGATGCCGATTAGGAGTGCTTCCGCGCTATGGTGGGCGTTGAAATGTATCTGGTCTTGGACGCCATCACCATTGTAGAGTAGGACGGAAACCTTTAAATGATTTGACCTCTTCGATGAGGGCGTTCGCAACGACAACGTGACTGTTACTTACCCTTGCGAGCCCTTTGTCAATCGATAGCCCGGAAACTAGGAACTTCAGCAGTATTTTCACCTACAGACGGCAAGTCAAATTTTTATATTTTAACCTACCGAGTCCAACACACCTGTGACTGACACATCGACCACAAATGCCAAATCAGCAATTACTTCGCTTAGCTGCACTGGGGGCGGGTAACGATATTCTTTGTAGTCTGAATTTTTAGGTTGCAACCCTGACAATGTCACGTACCCGTCGTCACTTTGCCCTCGATCTGTTGGTCCACGCTCGAATCATTTGTCAAAAGAACTGGGGTTGCAGCTTCATATGCGTCGAAAAGTTGTCGGTATTCTTCTGGCAGCGTACCATCGGAGATGTCGACGTAGTAAGTAAAGACATTTTTCTGTTGCAGGGTTGCTCGTATTTGCTTCATCGTTTCAAAGTCCCACGTGCTTCTGAAATATGGTTTGCAAAAGCCGAAAATTTGCTTTGCGCACCGATCTTGGGCCGAGAAAATCATTATATAGCTTTTGGATTGGCGCCAACCATCTGAAATCGTGAGCTGCTCTTGTGCAATGTAGTTGAGGACGCTAAATCGAAATCTAACACTGTGCAGGACGATTACGTTGTTAAGAGACTAGAGTTCGAGTCCTTCTGTAAAGTCCAGTTGCCGAGCTTGTCCTTTAGGCAATCCCTGGTTGGACAATCCTTGAACGGGAATTCGTAGTGAATATCCTCCCCAAAGGCAAGAGCCGAAACTTGCGCGTCGAAGATGCCAATTGAGAACTTTTCGGTGAAGGAAATGAGGTAGTTGAGGACCTTAGCAAATATCTTTGCAGTCATGGGCAAACCAAACCAGGTCAAACGCAGCCTCGTCCACGTTCGCAAAATCCAAGACTAGTGTGAAATCGGCATCCATATCCTCGGTTGTGATATTGCTGTCGCGGATGGCGTTTAGGTTTGCTGAAATCATGATCACCACCACTAATTAAAGATATGTACAAAAGGGGTACCTAGTTGAAGGTCCGAGAAGAAGGAGACAACCGGGGTCTGCTCCCCGTAACGGGAATATTCCAGTCGAACAGCCCATCACCAACATGATATGCGTAGAGGTCCTAGAAGGAAGGATTGGCAATATTCACTGTGTTTTACCTCTGTCGCCAAAGCCAAGGTAAAGCAGGGCAGCGTCTGGTTGTCCATCCCGAGCACCAAAACCGTATAGGTATCTTGGTTGAAGTAAGTCAGGTTGACGGTCGATGGGATGGCGTAGCTGCTAAAATTGAATCAGTTCTTCCTTGAAAACATATTTTTACTGGTAGGTAAATACAGTAAGAAAAAGAAGAAGACAAATTCGACTTGCTTGTCATTATTTGCGGTAAAGACGATTGCAAAACTGGGCGCCGTCTTTCGTTTTCCACCCGCGGTGTCGGTAATATTGCTGTTGATAAACTCGATCGCCCTAAATTCCGTGATAAGGTATTGCGACTGAAAGTACTCGTCAAATCTTGCCGTCTTCAAAGCTCGGTAGATGGGCTGGATTTTATTAATGTTGTCAACGAGCACCTAGAATTGGAAAATCGACCCGGTCCAGCAAGTTAATACAGCTTTGTCGAACTGCTCATTCATGGTATGTGAGAGGGGCAGAACGCCGGTGGAATCGAAAACCACCAGGGCAAAACGCGAGTAGTCTTGCCCAACGGTGAAGAACTAAAACAAATTTTCGTCCTTGCACCAGGTCTGCTCGCTGGGGACCATCGACAGACTTACCTGCGTAAATCTTCTCAGAAATTCTTGGACATTGCCCAGCTGGATGGGAGTCATTTCAGCATCTATCACTAAGACGACGTCGGCTTTCATGCTTGAAATCGGCGGCGGTTGTTGGCCTAAAAGAAGGCATGCAGGCGACGGCCTCCACGCAATTCGAATAAGCCAAGAGCACTAAAACAAAATACACTAAATCCCACGTCTATTCGTCGAAATCTGAAACAGTAACGGCCCGAGCAAATCCAGCTGCGTGGCCATGCCAAAAGTAGGATCCGCGAATTCCGGAACAACCCGGTAACCGGTTGACATTGTCGCCAAGAACGTGGAGTTCACCGGTCCCAGGCCAACGGCGTAGATGTTGACGCCGCCCTGTGCCAGGGTTAGCAGCGTGTTTTTGTATTCGCCGTTATTCGTATGCAAATTTTGACTAGGATGGTTTGTAACCCGTGTAAATAGCCTACTCTCCGGTCGTGAATATCCAAAGGTAATTCGATTTGCCGACTATATAGCCGGCGCTGGGCTGGTAGACTTGATCGCACAAGATCTGGATGGCCCTGGAAGTTAAGCGTACTTGATTGCAAATATGTTCAAAGAAGTAATAAGGAATTTGCGCGGATAAAGAAGGATTCACTGACTGATCGATGTCCTTCGTCGGCACGTGGTTATTCGAGGGCCCATATTGCCAATTTACGGTCAACGCCTCGTAGATTGATGCCCAGTTTTGATGGGCGGTGAAGTTGAAGAGGGTCTGGAAAATTCTCATCCGTTGACCAGCTCCTCTAGGTTACCGTAGCATGGCCATCAAACGTCAACAGGGCCACGTGCGTCATCGCGGAAGCAGCATCAAACTTGAAGTAGCGCAGCGTGTTCAGCAGGAACATACGAATCTATGAATTCATTTAATTCCATACAATAAGCCGTATTTTGCGGATTTCAAGAGATTCCCGCTCACCACTTCAAAGCCCTTGTCGTTCAGGGCCTTGTCTTCGGGGGCGGCACCGGCACGATTCAAACTACGCTTGAAAACACTGTCGGCGGAAGCGTCTGTAAATCAGAGCTTTCCTATTCAGGCAAATTTTTTCCGACAGTGATGTAAAGGCAAAAGACTTACCAATCACAATCGCGAGATCCGGCCAATTTTGATCGGCAAGTAGGCCCTGCGGCAAGAACCCCGGTTGTGTGGTGAGGCCGTCTTGTGTTGTGCCGGGCGTAGATTTCCCTTCAAACGGGCTTTGCTTTTCTCGCTAATCTTACGAAAGCCATTAGCTCACATCGTTATTTCATTAAAGCAAGGAAACAACACTAGTTTCTTAAGTCTACCTTCGCCCGCCGAGTGTTCGCACACGAAGTCGCGTAACTGGTTAGCCGCCCGGACGGCCGGCGCCCCATCTGGGTCCCCCAACTCGCCCTCACCAAGCAACTGCAACATTTTTATGCTATCAAATCGCTCCTTACCAAGTATCTCTGCCAAATCCCATTGGTATCACCAAAGTTTGACAAGTTTTTATCTGTCCCTAGCCCAAAATTGTAGATCCCCGACGCGAGCATCGGGTCTGAAACATTGCGAGCCGCTTCCTCGTCCATCTTGCTAAAAATCGAAGGGGTTTGAAGAATAGCAAAAACACGAGCTAAGCTCACTCCAGCATTTCCGTAATGACGATCGTTGACCAGGAAGCGTAGGATTTTCCTGAATTGTTGAATTGTCTCCAGGCCTCCCCATAAGCCCTGGAAAGCACCAATCAGACAGAAAGTAGCCTTTTTGAAGCTAGAGTCATGCTAGAAATTACAGGCTCAAGTTGCTGCGCATGACGTCGTTGTCAAAAAATTCGAGGTTTCCGATTGCGGATCTGGCCGTTGTCAAGTTGTGGCTGGCCTTCAGCCCTTGTATCACCGTTACGGTTTCACCATAGTAAGTTAGTATCGCCATCCTCGTCAACTGGAAAGAAATCATTGAGGCATGAACTTACCGCCTAACAAGGGAATCTAGGACCTAAAGACGAGAAATATACCTTTTCGGCACCACCGTAGTCCATCCCTTTGAACGCTTGCAACAGCTTTTGGATTATGAAAGATTTCATGGCGTAGAATAAGTCTTCCTTGTCACTGGACGGTATATGTATTATCAAGACCACGTCCGCAGGTTCTTGGCAAAAATTTTCTAGAGTAAATTCTTGCATTTTTGAGCCGATTCTGCTTACTCAAAGGCGGCACTATGCAGTTTCCTTGCTCAGCGGCCTGTTGACGAAAATCGAGTAGTTGTTCCACGAGCAGCGCGCCCAATCGCTCGGCGTTGTTACGGGTAAACGGCAACAGCTTGGAAATCGTCGGAATAAATTGGCGATGTATTACCTGAAAATTTGGTTGTCCGGTAATGAGTGCCATGATTGTGTCATTTTTGCCAGTCCCAATGACAGCACCTAAAAATGAAGTCTTTAGTGACACTTTCAAGCTGGCAACCTTTCATCAAGACCCCATTACCCAAAAGCTTTGAGGAAATCGTGAAGGGGTCTTCACAGCAATCCTGCCCTGACTGGTAATACCTAAATCGCAGAATATAGGGTTTTCTATTTTCTCATACGTTCCTCTGCCAAAAATCACGATAGCTTGCGCATTCAGAGTGTCCGAAGCAGCAAGCGCCTTTTGCGCAAGCTGGAGGCCCCTAGGAAACCGCAAGGTGTCCCAAACGAAAACCCCTTTCTAGCGGTCCACAGTCTTGTCAAACTTTCACGATTTAGGTAACTTTCGAAGCTCTTGACGAGTTGAGAAGAGATGTTTTTCCGATTTTCGAATTTTCCGAATTTTTAGCTCGATTTTCAGCGTTATTTTTCTGCAAGAGTTTATTTTTCTCATTATCTCTGTCATCTTTTTCTCCAAAACACAATTCAAGGGATAGTTCAGCCTTGGAGCTTGGGCGGTACCTTGGGTGACCATCGACGCAGGGGGACACAGGCAAGCAGGCCACCCCCGCATCGATAGTCACCCAAGGCACAGCCGAAGTTCCAAGGCTGAACTATCCCTTTAATTGACCTCTGCTCCATAAGCTGTGTTTCCTCAGGTGGTTGCAAAAGGAGAGTTACGGCCTGCCAGGAAAGGCGTAAAGATTTGCAAAACTGGGTTTTTGTTTAGAACCTTTTGCATAGGAAAATTTACAAAGATTCTGTCCTTTCCCCAAAAATCTTAGTAAAAGTCCTCGGATTTCAAAATTCCAAAAGAACATCTTTCCTCAGCTCACCGAAAACTTCCGATAGATATTTAAATCGCCAAAATCGGACATTACTGCGGGCCGCAGAAGAGGTCTTTTTTTGGGCACCCTGCTGGAAATTAGCCTTTTGACATAATTACAAGGCAATATCACTATAGATCCCGGGCGGATTTTCTGGTATGGTATGGGCGACGAGTTCGGCCGCTGCGGCTGGATCATAAGATCTAGGGTCGGCCAAATCCAAAGCGATTGCCGTACGGTTTGTCGCTCCATGGAGGCCGTCTAGAATTTTTCGGTGTGGTTTGACGCTCTCGATTAGCTAGCTGAATCCAAACTAACCAGCCGGGTTCGAGTAGTACACCAGTCCCATTCGATCTCCGGAAGAACCCATATATTGCTTGACCCTCTCGATGTATGCCAAAATTGCTCCGCGTGCCTGAACGCAAAGGATTTATCCCGCGCCCTAACCTACGTATTCTTGTCCCTTCACGTTGCCAACCACTTCTGAATCCTCCACCAACCAAACAAGGTCAAGGTAACAGCTACCAGTGATTGACCCTGCAAAGAATGAAAGAAATTTGCTTGACAGTATTCCAAGTCTGCGGGGTGTCCTAAAAAAAGACACCCCCTTCTGCCGGTCCGCAGTCGTATCCGATTTTTAGGTAGGCTATCGAATGTTCTCTGAGGCACCGCTCTGCCTATAGGCCCACTCCCCCCCCCCCCGCCTAAACCCCCGCCGCCCCCCGCCAATTGAAGAGTACCGAATTTCCTATCGAAAGCTCTCAAAGAGCTGATTTAGATCTATTCTTCCTGATTTTCGAAATTTTGGATTTTTTTAAATTACAATATTTTGCGAAACCGACCAAATTTCTCACGATTGGCCGGTGAAAGGCTTTGCTGCAAAAATCACAATTGATGGATTTTCACGGCTTTTATGATGACTGCCCAATGGCAGCTTTCTGAAATCTATCTGGGAAAATAAAGTGAAGATGGCGGTCAACCCGATCAAATTGATTTTTTTTTGACCAAAACGTACTTCGGTACGGAAAATGCCGAAAATCGTGCAAAAACCCGGTATTTCGCTAATCGGAAAGGAAGTATTTCGTCAGCTCGTCGAGAGCTCTTGACAGATTAATCGTAAGAATCGGACATGACTGTGGACCGCTAGAAACGGTTCTTGGGACACCCAGTCAGCTGTATTCAACACACTTCGACAGCCCAGAGCTCGAACGATTGCCGGCGCCATCATGAGAATCGAGCCGTAATCGTCGGTTTGAATGATTTTTGCGCTAAAAATAAACTCTCTAATTCGATTTCTTCACAGTACCCCTCATTATTAGCCGTGTTGCCATATTGCATTATTTCGTTCAAGACGCTGATTTTGTCGACCGTCGGATAGGCCAATGTCGTGATGAACTAAAGAATGTTTTCAAATATCCGGGAATGACATCCGCGATTGTCTGGTAAATCACCTGAATTCCAGCGGCACTTATTCCCTCCACGATTTTTCCAAATTTTGCCAAATTACCCGGGTTGATGTCGATTGCGCTAAACGTTTGACATATTACATTGATTTCCCGGTGCCACATCCCACTTTTCCGATGTAATAAAAACCACAAGTCCAGGCCGGCTGCGATTGAAATGTGGAGCAAACGAATCCAGGGCATCAAATCCGCTGAAAAATTTGTAGGCAAATTTTAAAACTTTTAAATATTCAGCCTACATTGCATAGTAGGAGTTGCCATTAGTGTATCTTGTGCCATTTAGGAAACTAAGGAAATCCCGGGGGCCTAGAAAGGTCCCGGAATCGTCTTGCACGTCTTCGTTGAATGAAATATAACCAAATCTTGCGCCTTCGATTTGTTGAGTTTCCGCCATGAACGATTGGATGAACGTTATGATGTTCTGAGAGATGTTCATATGGTTTTTTATGAAAGGTGAGTATGGTTATACACCTCAAATTCATCATCGATACTCTGCGACATATCGACAAGGAAGAGGGATTGCAGACCATCACAAGCTTGCGCTAAATATGTCTTCAATGAAAATATAATGATTCTCACGTAAAATTGGAGCTGCCGTGGCAGTTGGCGATATCGTGGGTCTGTAATGAGGAGTTGTCTGTCGGGTTATTGGGCCCCAATGCGGTGTTGAGATAGTTGGTGCCGGAGTGGATAGTGGAGGAGCTGAAATATTGTTCTGACACTGCTGACAACACCTCGAAGATGGCCCTCTACGAAACCCACACAAGCAAATCCACCACAAGCTCCTCGATCGGATGTCCCCCATCCGCAACTCGTACCAATAATCGATATTGATCAGCTTGTAGCCGGATGGCAGAATTGTGGAGAAAACGGCACGAGTCGCTCTCGCATTGCTAAGTATCCAATTTGCGGGTTATACGGTGATTTTTCTTACCTGACTAGCACGGCAGCCGTGTAAAAAGTCTCGGCCACTACCTCGGCTAGAACTCGGCTACGATTTTCGCCGAATCCATTGTCATATTCACTAAAGATAGAAAATTCAAGTCGCACGAATTCTCCCCCACAATCCATCAGCCAACAATATCAGCGACCTCGCCATGCCGGTTTTCAGCTGCATCAACGGGTTAGAAAATTCATCCCGAATGAATTCGAGGGCTCTAAAGAAATCTGATTGTCCAGAATTTTTCGCGAGACTCGTAACAAGCCGGGATTTGCTATCACAATGTCGAAAATCATGAGGTCAAAATGTCATAATGTAGGAATAGCATAATGTCGTAATTCGCAATGTCGAAATATTTTAGCAAAGGTTTCGGGGCGCGGGGGGGAGGGGAGGGGAGTGGTTTCCGGGAAAATTAGCCTAGGTAAATTTCTGCATTAGGAATTTCGACATTTTGAAAGTAACCCCTCAACCGGGCCTACGCAACAAACCTAGTGACATTATGACTTTCCGAGGTTTCGTTGAGCATTAACTGGGAGATGGCAGTGTCCCATTCTTGCTGAAAAAGTGCGATGGCCCTATTGTGATTCTCCGGCCTATTAGTGGGCAATAACCACCAACCTGACTGCTGCACGGCCAATTTGATAGCAGGTACGCGTTGCTACCCTCGTAGACCCCGATTGCCATCTCTAGTCCATCCCAAATTGTACCGGTCGGTGGGGAAAGTGACATCAGGTAGGATCGTACCTAGATTCAGGGTTTTCGTGTTGCACTAGCGGATGCCGCGCCTCGGATTAGCTTTCGGCTTAACAGTTTAAACGTACAGCCCCTAATTTTTCAGCGTTAGTAACAGTTGGATCCATCGGTTTTGCGACGTCAACCATAACAATGACGGTTTTTGAGGGAGATCGCGGATCGCAGGGGTAGTCTGAAATCATTTGATTGCTCCTTCAATAGTTAAGCACCTGCCGGACTCATTTATCATAGCAAGGTTTCATTCAATAATTCATTTTAATGTTTTTGTATGCTCTTCCTTTACTTTCTGGTTTTCGGGTCCTGCTAACCCTTTAGCGCTTTTCAATTCCATAGGTTTTGT
Source organism: Mesorhabditis spiculigera (assembly GCA_958295435.1). Lineage (NCBI taxonomy): Eukaryota > Metazoa > Nematoda > Chromadorea > Rhabditida > Rhabditidae > Mesorhabditis > Mesorhabditis spiculigera. The sequence continues at coordinate 21,636 of CATQJA010002425.1, forward strand.
GAATTTTTTTTCTGCCTGTGTACTTCCTCTTGTCCATCCAACAACGTCTGGACCGGGTCCAGATGCCCCATAAATTCTTATCATTAGCGGAGCGCCAGTGGAGCAGGCTCTATTTATGGCACTTCAAAAGGGTTGATTCGCTGAGCGAAACACGCGTAAAATCAAAAAGAAAAGGTGTTGGTCAGACGAAGTATCACTCTCCCTCTCTCTCATCTCTCTCCCTCTCCCTCTCTCATCTCTCTCGTCTCTCCTCCCCACCCTCTTTCTCCTCCACCCACCCCCCCTCTCTCTCTCTCTCTCTCTCTCTCTCTCTCATTCAATTCTCTCTCTTTTTCTATTCTCTCTCGCCCCTGTCTTGGTCTCCCCAAGGTGAAAAAGAGGTTTCTCTCGGATTTTAACAAAAGCTTCACTTGCCTCCCAGCGCTGGCGGTGCCGGAGTTGGCTGATCGACCAACGCTCGGCAATAAGCGTGCGATGATTCTAAAAAAACACTTGTTAACCGTAGATTGGTTACCAGATACGATAGTCGGTCCATACTTTGATCTCAACGCCGCCTCCACATCAGACGCGCTGAGGTTTCCCGAAAATACAAAACTTCCGTAGAACTGTGTTTTGCGTTGCAAGTTTCTAAATGGCTACTTTGTTTTGTGACGTGGAGTCAACGTCAATGTCATAAAATATAGCCATTAACTTACAACGCCAAATAATCGGGTATAACGGCCAAAAGCCTAGCATTTACGGCCAGTGTCGAAAATTGTAGAATTTTCGGAAATTCCTGGACTATAAAGGAATTCGAGTCGAACAAAGACAATATCTAAACATTTGTTGCTTTTTTTATATTAATCCGCCATTCACGTCTCGTTTAAAGCTCGCAATCACAGCAGCTCTGCCCGGGTCATCCGGGTTGTTGTAAGAATCTTGCCACGGCACCCCAGGGTCTATCGAAAAGTGGAAGACATTTCCAATGGTAACCGTAGTCGAATTATCAGCTTCGTTTTTACAAGCCTTGTCGTGGTTACCTAAGGTCGTTATATTAAAAAAATTGTGATATTATATATTAAAAAAAGTGATTTAAAAAGGAAGCCCACTCTGGTCAGCTTTGTGAATTCCGATGTAAAACATTACACCGCCGCCTATCGCCAACAATACGCAGATCAAAAACCCGAACGATGTTATTGTGATCTACGAGAAGGTTAAATTATTTGGAACCGAATTTAGGGCGAGTGTGCAGCGTATAACACCTACGGTTTGCCATCGCCTCATACCGGTCGTCGTTGCAACTCAGAAAACGGAAAAGCTAAAAAATTAAGGATTTATGAGGTCCAGCGGATACATTCAGGATGTCCCAATAAAAAAACGAGACGCGGAAGTATCTGATCGGGACGGTCGTTACACCATTCGGAAGCCCTTCAAACGACAAGTTTGGAACAATTTTTAAAACCATATTTTTATTTAAACCGGCCATTTTAGAGGCATTTTGTAAAATGTTAGCGGTTTTTCGGGGCTGAATCCTAGCTAATTTGCCTCAAATTTCTCAAGCAAAATGACCAGAAGTATGCCGAGAAGCTATAGATGCACAGACCGTTCTTGAGCGTTTTGCAATGCGTTGCAAATAGGAGCATTTTAATAAAAAAATGGTTTTGAAGTTTGTTGCAAACTCGTCGTTTCAAGGGCCTTCGAAGGGTATAACTATCGTTCCGCTCCGGCACTTTTGCGTCGAGTTATAGGGGTGATAGTAGCAAATCAAACTAGATTTATAAGAGACCGTGCAGTGAAGCCCTACTTCCAAAAGCCTCGACTCAAAAAATGGCTGCCGATGTCCTTCGGGTCGCACTTCTGGATACGAGAGCCACGCCTCGCCAAATGGGCTCCGACACTCGCCCCACCGGCCAACGGCAATTAAATGCCCTGCTGCCCTGATAAGCGACGGCTTTTCCAAAGCGAGCCCATTAATGACCCCCAACAATTATTACCGGACTAAGATCGAAATCAGCACCGGTGCAAACAGTCACCTTATCGTTTGGGTATGATACTGCTAAAACCGTGGCGCAAACGCTCATTGTTGTGTGGCGTTTCATTCCTTCGTGACAAGGCGTTCTGTGATTCCAGTGCTATAACTTCGCTGGTACAACAAGCCAACAGAGTTGACAAGAACGCAGGAGACGAAATTTTGCCTACTAGAGACAGTATGGCGCCTGGAATTGGAAAACATGTTCGTGTTGCTGAAAGCGAGCAAAAACATTTATTGAACCCGGCGGCATTTGGTAATTTTATGTATTTCATCATGACAAAGTAGAGCCCTTATCATTGAAACCAACTCAATTATGGGCTTTGATGTTGACCTATGAACCACGGCCCGTCTCCGCAAGCGCAGCCGCTTTAAGAAAATACTTCAGCTGTATCCAGGACGGAAGTCGGTACGGGCTATACAGGTAATAGGCGCTTCGCATCACATCTAAAAGGTTAAGGACGACATGGATAACGATGGCTAAAATGAACACCACATCACAAAAACTTCAGTTTCAAAAAATGTATTAACTTCCTGCTGCGAATTTTGCAAGCGACATACGAAAATATTTACGCTACTCGCACCTACCGTACGCTTCCAAATTGTAGTCGACAATCTCGAGTAGCGCTTTTGCCACCGGCGCACTCCCATACACATTGATACCGAACAGACTTGCATCCTGCCGCAGTGCACGCAGCTGGTCCCGCGATGGAAGGTCCTCACTGCGAATTCTGACATGATTGAGCTGTGAAACAAACACGTAGAGACGCAAATGGCTGTGTTACGAGATATCTGGACAGGGACGGAGCGTAATACAGGCCCAGGGCCCGCCCTAGAAATCGGCCGGGGCCCAAAATTTAATAAGGGGGCCCCCTTATGATTTTTATTTTCTCAGAAATTTTGCTGCCTGCGGCGCTATTTTTTACGTTTTTACGGCTGTTCGTAGAGTTATGCAACCTTCTTTTCAAAATTTTGCCTGCGGCGCTGTCTTTTCGGCAATGTTTTGAGTTTTTTCGAAAAATTTTTTGGGCCCCCCGCGTAATTTTTTCCTGGCTACGCCCCTGTATCTGGATGACGTGATTTTGCCGTGCGCAATATGTATCCTTGCCACAAAAATTCCTTCAGATTTCCGGAAGCTAGCCTTGAAAGTCTGGGTCGCTTCCTTGTCTTTGTTCACGCTGCATAATATTACGTACGTCCACAACCTACTCCCTTATGAGGTGATCGAACTGTACGTAGCTTCAAAGGCACCTTTGTGACTCGAGGACCACCACGATGATCATAGGTTTTCCCTCTCTACGCCACACCGCTGTTTTGTTTTGTACATAGAGGAGGGCGTCGCGTAAGTTTGTCCTTGCATTCACTTGGTCGTTTTCCGGCATGTGCGTATTCTAAAATGCTAAAACCTGGAAAATCACAGGTCGTGGTTCCTCTAGATGACAGCTTATCTGGCATAATTTTCATTTGGCATAATGTCATTTGGCATAATTTTCATTTGGCATAATTTCATTTGGCATAATTTTCATTTCGTATAATTTTCATTTGGCATAATTTTCATTT
>CATQJA010002426.1:0-25291 GCA_958295435.1 Mesorhabditis spiculigera
TGCCAAATAGGCCCTTCTTTACAGCTTAAACTGTTGTCTGAATTTTGAATTTTAATTTGACCTGTCTTCTACAAAAAACAAAAAACCTCGGTTTATCGCCGGCCCTCCTTCAATCTGCCCACTCTCTCGTCGGTTGTTTTCTATCCAGTGGACAGGAGGGCCGCGCCGGTCCCACGGTATCGCCCCGGCCACAACGAATTCCGATTTTCGAGCTTCGGGTTTTCCGTTTTTTTTTGTCCGGTCCCTTCGACTCCGATTCTTTGTTTTTTCTTCCGTTTCTTTTTCCAATTCTCTGATTTCCAGGTAAAATGGCCTGCGTGTGGGAGCGCTTGGACGTCGCCCCGAGCCCATCTTCTCGCCCAACGGTCAGTATTATTAATCGTAACTTCTCCCCCCTTTTCCACGTAACCTCAACTTTTCTTTTGTGTGAGAAGGCAGAAGCTCGCTGGAGACGGTACTGTCGACATCCGCGGAGCGGGTCCGGTTTGCGTACCGCGGCGAGCAGCGCCTAGTCGGCGGCCTCTGGCCAATGACGGAATACTGGTCGACCCTGAAGGCATGGAATGCGATCAGCGAAGAGATTGTCCAAACCACCTCGCTGCGCCGTCCGGGAACATTACATTGTGGTTGGTTTTATCTACCATTTTTTTGACCGTTATTTGGCTGCAGGCAAAGCCGTTTGTGTTCTGATTTTGTCATTGTGCCCTGCTATATTTTGCCTAGGTTCGAATCCGCAAAGATGATGACGTGTGCAAGGTGCGCATCTACGATCCACTTGTCACAAGCGTCGAGGATTGCTCTGGCGCCCAGGTACACGAATCTGTTTTACTTTGAATTTTTGTTAGGTCACTTCCTCGGTGGATGGAACAAGTGATGGCCTTCTGCTCGCACCTCTCCAACGGCCCAACAACACCCACTCTCAACGCCCACTATGTTCTGAACATCGAACGGCAAGAGGACGATTGGAGCTGTGGTCACCGGGCAATTTCCTATGTGATGGACTTGTTGAACGAGTTCGACCCAATTAAGTAGGTTTAGGACTTTATTTTTTATGCTCTCTCTTCGTTGATTATGATTTTTAACTTCTTGTTTTAGTCGTTCACCAGACCTTTTCGCCTGCGAGCAATTGTATGACATGGCACAAGATCGTCGGCAGTCCGTGGATTGGGACGGCAAACTCTGGGCAAAGTGAGACAGCCATTTTTTTCTGCTACTTATTTTCTTTAGAGACCGCAACCTGGGCCAGCCGGAAACTTGCCAAATGGTGACGTTTAACCAGAAGGAAATTGCGAAGAAGAAGGTACTCGAAGAGTTTCCGAATTCACCTGGTTCCGATTTAGGCATCCGAGCCCCCAAGGATCAGCAAACAAGGAGAACGATGGGGCGGCGGCGGTCGCGGCGGGTTCTGGTCGTCTGGTCGCGTGGAAGACGTCAGCAACAACGACAATGCGGCGCAGCGCAATGACAGCGGCGCCACCGGCAGCGCCAATACTACGCCCAGTGCTAGTGTTAGCAACGCTGCTGCTGCATCAGCGCCACAAGAACCGGAAACGGTATATTTCTTCGCCATTGGCGTTTTCGCGTTTTTGCTTTGGAGCCGTTTGGCGGCCTGCTACAGCCGTGTCGCACCTGCCCCCAGGATTCCTCCTCCACCACCGCAAACTCCCATCCAACAGCAACCGGTCGCGTACAAGTATGTGTTAATGTGCTCCCAGATGGTTGCTTTAGCGTTAACGATGAAAGTGTGGCTCTTGGTGGGCGTGTGTCGCCACAGCCCGGGCCTTCGAGGAGTGAGGTGCCATAAGTTGGACCTTCCAGCAGTCAAGCGCACCAGCCCGGTCCTTCGAGGAGTCAAGCGTCGCCGCCCCGTCCTTCCGGAAAGCGAGCTGCCGCGTTGTATCAGAAGGCGACTCTGACCCCTTCTGTCCTTGATTTGTGCGTTTTTTTTTGATCCGAGTCGATGCTCGTTTTAGTCCTCCGAGATTGGGCAACAACCCATCAACCGATGGCTTTCCACCGACTCCACAGATCGACCGTCGGCCTTCCACACATTTGCCGTAAGCTTTTCGTTGCTTCGGGTCTTTCTAACTGCCCGTTTAGGCCGCTCACGCGCGATTCCGAACCCTCAGCCGGGCCCTCGTCTGGCGGTATCCAGCGCTCGCCAATGCCTCAACCGGCGCTCCACGATGTTCTTCCGTGAGTTTTTGCTTTTCTTACAAAATTCCATGGTGCTTTCGCATTATTGGGGGTCAACTTTTTCTTAGGAACAGATTTTTACATATAAAAATTACACATTTTTTCAAAAACAACTGAAAATTGATTATTTTCGACTCAAAATGGTGGTTTTTGACCAAAATTTTGACCTTTTGAAAAGTTCTTATTAAGTTACTAGCTATTTCTAGATTAATACAAAAGCTGTTAACCCCCCACCGATAATGCGAAAGAACCCAAAATTCCACTGTTCCGCTGGTCCCTTACTAATCTAACTTTTTTTCAGGCCAATCCCAACTGTGGAAGACGAGGACTCGAGCGGGTGAACGACCACGCCATCTCCTTGCAGCCCATCTGATCCCCGACCATCCCTATTTGTATCATACGAACCCTCATTGTAGTAACATATATGCATTTGTGGCATTTCACGTTGTAACTTTGTAACTTACCCCTCTGAAAATTCGCGTTTGTATATTCCCACTATGTATTTTCGGCAGTTCCCCTGTAAAGTTCTGTGCCTTGTGTACAGGGACGTAGCGTAAGGTGGGCCCCCTGGGCCCGGGGCCCCCCCCGAAATCGGCCGGGCCCGAAAATTTCATATGGGGACCTTATGATTTTTATTTTCTCAAAAATTTTGCTGCCTGCGGCGCTATTTTTTCACGTTTTTACTGCTATTTGTAGAGCTATATAGCCTTTTTTTCCAAAAATTTTCGCCTGCGGCGCTGTTTTCTCGTTAATTTTTGAGTTTTTCGAAAAAAATTTTTCGGGGCCCCTCCCGAAATTTTTTTCTGGCTACGCCCCTGCTTGTGTATGTGTATTTTGGGTGTAACCGTTATGTCGCCATAAACTTTACCCCCCATCCCGACTTTTGGTTTTACAAAGGAGAATCGGATCGTGATTCCGGGTAAAATCGCCAAGCTAGGAGATTCGAAGATTCCTTGGGACCATGAATTTTGCGCAACACGCGAATTTTAATACAAAACAATTATAAGAGGCTCTTAGGTTTTCCAATGCTTTTCGCTCCGTATAAAATCAATCAACGGATGTGCGAGCTAGCCGATGAGAATTTTCGGGTGGGTGTCAAAAGCGCCTAATCCCCTTCCCCGCCCCGGGAATACTAAAGTACCCCCTTTTTGCAATAAAATCATTTTTCTGGTACTTCTCGGCAGTAACCCTGTCGTTTTTTGACGAGGAGGTTCAAGTCTCGCACGCGCTAATTTTGACTTCCGAGCCCCCTTTAAGGTTTTGCCTCTCTCTCACTCTCTCCTCTCTCTTTCTCGCTCTCTCTCTCTCTCTCTCACTCTCTCTCTCTCGCCACTTCTAGCGGCTCAAAATCAAAATAGCCTTGTAACCCAAATACAGGTTTGCAATTGGCCCAATTTTAGAGACGTTGCAATTAATTTTACTTAAAATTTGCTAAAAACAATGTGAAAATATACCTTATATTTGATTACTATCCCCACCAGGGTCAACAGAAAAAAAAGTGGGTTTTTTTTTGTTCAGAAAAAAGGTTTTAAGGGGATTTCGGCTAGGGGAGGGATCTGAAGCCATTGGGAAGGTAGCTTGTTTTTGTGGGGGGTGGCTAGAGGAGGTATCTGAAGCCATCAGTGTAGGTATTGCCATGAAGGCATCAGCGTAAGGTAGGGATGAAATGTGGTGGTGTAGAATATGGAGGGTAGCCCGAAGTCCAGCCGATTACAGTCGCGAAGCGGCTGTAATCGGCTGGTATGGTAGTAATTGAGACGTTTTTCATGGAATAATTTCTCGATTTAGGACGGCAAGCGGTCGAATCGTGAATTCGTGGCCGTGATGCGGAGGCGGATGCGCAGAGGGATCGAGCATCCCATGTATTCGGGATTTTAGACGATTTTCGAATTCTAGTTGATTTGCAGGCAACTAGTGCATTAGCGGGGGGTGTGATAGATATAATGCAAAACGTTTCACGGACATAACTTGATTTTCGGTATTTCAGGGACACTGGCGTCTTCCGCCTAGCTGAAACTGTGTTGGAATGTAGTCGTCGGGCCCTCTTTGATGCCCCACTTCCGCTCTACCCTGAGACACTAATAGATTGATACTTGTTTATATCTTGTGAATTCTCGAATTGTTTGAATGTTTGCATATCCGATTCCCCCCTAAATTTAGCAAATGAGTGTCTTTTCTGGCACTATTCCACGCGCCAGTGTTTTTTGTTTGTCTAATTTGTGAGATTCCAAATGCCTATGCCATGTAATTCCGATTCCAATGATTATCCCATTTCGCGGGGTGAATAAAACATTTTAGCCGCGCATCCAGTTATCGAAATATTTGCGAATTGATGACCTTGCTAACCTTTAACGGTAACATTGAGTGAATCTGGTCGATTCTTTTTATTCAAATTCGCGGCGGGGTCATGTGCCTTACCCAATTCCCGCATTCTAATGACCCGCATTTTGGCGGGGTAGTTGACCGATGATACATGCACAGGCCCATACGAGGAGGGGGGGCCCTCTGCCCTCCAAAATCCGTCGAGTCCTAGCGACCCATACTACCAGGTTCCAGGCCTGGGAATTTTTAGGGCCGGCCCGAGCCGGGCCGAGATTTTGGCGGTTTTGGAGGGCCGGGCCGGGCCGGGGCCGACCATGGAGAAAGTAGGGCCGGGCCGGGCCGGCCCGACCTTCCTGAACGAATTAGAAATCAATTCAAATGTGGTTATATAAAGCCAATCTTTACTTTTTCCGCAGGTATAGAGATTACGCTATCTATCTACACAGCTTAAACAAAAAAAAAGCATTTTTGATCAAAATCGCTTACCAGGAAAACGACCCGGGTTCGACCCCGCCCGAGGTCAATTTTTTTGCTTTTTGCTTTTTCTACCGGAAACAATCTGAAATAACTGCAATGCCATTTGGCATGACCTGAGACATTAAAACGTACTCTCAGCTGTGTCAGGACTCCTCTGATGCATGGCTTTAGTTAAGGTCAGAAAGTAGGGCCGGCCCGGGCCTAGATTTTGGCGGTAGGTCCGGGCCGGGCTGGGGCCCAAAATTTCGGGTTTAGGGCCGGCCCGGGCCGGCCCTTTCCCAGGCCTGCCAGGTTCACCTGATTTTACTTTATTACTCTTCTTCTTATCTAATTTTGTTAAGAATTATTTACTCATCCTATACTTTTTTATTAAAGGGGTTCCGAAATCTAGTTCACGGCCCAGAGCGTTGATTCCTGGCAACTAGCCAGATGCGACCGCAACGCGAACGCATCGCATGATTTTTTTCCGCTGTTTGGACGTGAAAACGCTTGAAGTTAAAAATTCTGACGCTATTGCTGGAATCCTCATCGAATTTCGTCATCGTTTTCGTTTTCGCCTCCAGAACTTTTCGGGTTTGCTTCAATATGTTACGTTTTGACGCAACGGAAAACAATTTTTTGGTACTTCTCGGCATTAACCCTATCGTTTTTTGTTCAGTAGGTTCAATCCCACATGCACGAATTTTCACTTTCGAGCCCCTTTAAATACCATTTCATTTAAATTTTAAAAGAAATCCGAATGTATCATCTTTGAGCAAAAATTCGGGCTGATCCTATCTTTATGACGCGGGTCCCAATAGGCCTTTTTTGGCATAAAATTCCTTCAAAATCTAGAAGCACTTTCTAACCAAAGGGATAATGGCTTTTAAGGTTTTTTACGGTTGACACGGCGCCATCTGGTGATGTCGTGTGGTAATGGAGACGCGCCAATTGAAGCGAGAGAGCTCGCGCAGTTACGGCAGAAACGGTTTGTAATCTTTGCTAAAACCTGCGTTTCGCGTGGCTTTCAATGGCTGGTTGATGGAAATAGTCGAACCCGGCGCTTACGCGTTCCTGCGTCAGGAAACAACTTTTTTTATAGTAATTCGACCATGGCGATCATTTTGATATACTCCACGCATTAATACGGCGTATGGCTGAAAATTAGGGGCTGGGGGTTTCCTAGACTCTCACCGGTTACTAGGTGGAAAACCGCCTTTAAAGGGCTGCCGACGGCATGTGTCGATCCCCCCCATCAACAAATTGGCAAGTAGCCAACAGGGGAGAGAGCGCGCCCAGGGGAGAGGCGCAGAGACATTTTCTTTTCCGCGCGTAACCGATTGTCTATGCCGTCGGCATCCATTTAAAGGGGCTACGAAATGCCAAAAAATTGAGTGACGGCCCGAAAATCGGAGCCCTCTGTACGCCCAGGGGCCGGGAAGCTCGCAAAATTTGAAATTGCCTGTTGTCACCTCGAAATCACGTTCTCGGCTGTTTCTGGGCCAAATTTTTCAAGTTGAACTAGCCCTTTAGATATTGTTTTTCGCTTGACATTTTTGGATGGCACACGATGTTGAGCTACAATCAGAACTCGTTAGTGGCAATGCAATGGATTTTTCAGACGAGAGGAAGCGAATCAATACAATGAAATATGTGATTGGGCGGAAATTGGATGGAAATCTCTGCCTACCTATCCTCTCCTCGCCATCGGTCGAATATTCCTCAAGATGGCTCGACTTCAAGACGTGCCATCAAGATTGGTTGTTATCCACGGCACTTATGGAAGAGCGGAACGACGCTGTGTGCGGGAGGTACGGTTTGTGTTGCAACTCGTCGGGGTGGCCGTAGTATTTCAGGCTGATTCTTTGTTTGGATCTTTCGCATTTACCCGTCCAAATGACCCTTCCCTTCCATGATTGCCCAAATGATCTCTGCTAGCCTACCCCTTTTTTCCTATGGGGCATTTGAATTCCAGCCGAAACGCAGACATTCAAAACCAAGAATGCTAAAACACAGACAGCCAAAGCGCCGACAAGACAAGACGCAGAAAGCTAAAATGCAGACACCGAATAGGCAGAAATCCTATTCAATTGACTGTCTGCGTTTTGTCCTGCCTGCGTTTCAGCCCTTTCTCGGGGCATTTCTACGGACCGGGGGACCGTATTATTTTTTATAAGTCTAGAAATGCCCGGAATAATTGGCAAGAAAAGGCAACCTTTTACTAGTTTTAATAAAATACTGCTATATTTCGACTAGAGAAACAATCTAAAAATTTCATAAAACCGACATTTCGGGCCGAAACGGGCCATTTTCGTCGAAAAATCGATATGTTTTGCATTTTTTAATAAAATTTGCAAGTTTTATATGATTTTTTTTGTTGATGCACGTGCGGTCGGTCGCTTTTGATGCATAGCCACAGCGGCCCGTCTCCTAATAAAACGTCCGGTAGAATAGGAAACGAGGGAAGACCCCAAAGCGTGCGATGGATGCGTCGCGCAATTACGAAAGCGGGCCTGCGCATCTAAAACCGGTTGCTATTCCGCGCACCCGCACGCAACGCGCCAAAAACACGTACAGTACGTCCTTTCCCCTGAGCCATCTGGACCGAACCCATCGGCGGGTGTGGTAGGCGATACATTCGTAATTTTTCTCGGTTTCGCCATTTCGCCAAAATTTTTGGGCCCCCTACCGAAATCTCGGCGCCCGTCCGCGCCTGGATACATATGATCCGTTGCAGATCTACGAGGACTGGCAGTTGCAGAGACGTCGTCTACGCAGCGAGCGCCATTTCCCCCTAATTCGACGCCCCAAACCAAATTTGGAAATATGCGTTGTTGGTTCCCCTCTGTATCTTTCGCTCTCGCTTCTCTCTCTCTCTCTCTCGCTGCTCTCTCTGTTTCCCTCTCACAAACACGCTGTTTTAATTATATTAGAAGCAGAAAAACCTTGAAAAAAGTTAGGAAAATGTTTGAAAAAGTCGGCGTTTTCGTCGCTTTGTGTCGGAAAAAATCGATAGTAATTTCATGGTAAAAATGATAAAACAGGTTTTTTTGGGGAACGATTCCTTAATTGAGAATTTGAGAGAATTGCAGCTCAGCGATGAATGGGAAGAGTATTTGACCTCTTCACCCATCCGGTGTGACTCCATCATTTTCATGACGAAATCGATACGGCAAAGCGTGGAATTGTGCAATGCATTGAAAGCCCATTATTCTTCACAGCCATCAACACAAGTCTACATTGCATTCAAGCCTAATTGCGGCGATCGGGTAGGTCTATTTTACAGCAAAAGTGTGGTTATACTCATAAGGAGTGCTTTTTTGAGTCATACCCCAAAAAAAAGTTTTTGGGTGTCCCAAAAAAAACGAACCATTTGGCATTTCGCCGTATTACATCCAATCCACCCCAAAATTGGACGAGAGGTTTATCAGACCATACCCAACACCAATCCTGAGTTATAGCCCCGTAGCTATAGTAGTTCTCGTCTCGGTCTCGAGTTATAACAAAAATAAACTTTATTTTCCATTTTTCATAGGGTTTCCGTGGAAATTAGACCCCTAAACATTAAGTGAAAATGATTCGGCTGGCCTTCTTTACTTTAAGAAATTTTTTCCTGGTTAAAATTAATCAAATCAGCTTCGATTTAAGCGATTTTTACAATGCAAAATTACCCAGGATCTTAAGCGAAATTAGGGATTCGCAACCGGAAGTCGATGCAAATCGATGCAAAGTCCAAAAAGATAGCCTAAAAAACTGTTTTGAATTGCGGAAAAACAGTATTTTCGTTATAACTCTGGAACGACTGGAGCTAGGGGGGCTATAACTTAGGATTGTTGTTATTTAGGGTCTGATACACCTCTGGTCCAATTTTGGGGCGGGTTGGATGTAACACGGCGAAATGCCAGATGGCTCGTTTTTTGGGACACCCTGTAGACCTGGACCATGAACTCTCCATGTGCGAACTTTGCCACTATTCTCCGGTCTAGTCCTGTCCGCTTATAGAGCGGATTATACTGCTAATAGAAACCCAAACGCCATTTACAGCTAGATTGAGATTCAAAAAGCAAAAGAAATCACCCGTTCGAACGGTTCTTTAGGATTTCCGGGGACGGGGACCAAATTTTTCCTCCCAAGCCTAAATTTTTTTTGTAAATAGCGCATGCGTTTCTACATGGTTTTTAAATATTCCTAAGCATAAAAACTACCCATATTTTAATTAAAAAATTTTATTTTAGGTCGAAAGATCCTATAGAACCTTTAGGATTAGCGGGGAGGGGGGGGGGGAAAGACCCAAAATGACTAAATTTTCGACTTTTTCAAACATTTTTCTACCTTTTTTGAAAGGTTTTCCACTTTAAATATAGTTAAAATTTACTAAAAACAATGTGAAAACACTTTATATTTGATTACTAAGTCAACCGGGAAAACCAGGAAAAAATTTGGTTCCCCCTCTACCAGGGACGTAGCGTCATACCGGCCCCGCGGGCCCCCCTCCCCGAAATCGGCATTTTTCGGCAAAAATTATGCAAAATCAGCTCGTAAATCACAAAATTCCGCAGATTTTCGATGCAAATTGCAGAAGTCCCCATATTAAATAAAAAATAAAAAGTATTTTCGCTATAGCCTGAAAATCCGCCGACCGATCGGGTTGAAACTTTCTGTGTTCATGGGAAATTGGCTTCGCTACCTCTGTGCAAAATTTCAAATCGATCGGACCCGAAATACAGGGCGCGTCAAAAAAAAAGAACGAAGTTTGCACTGAAATATCTCCTGAACGGAAACGAATCGGACCATGGTTACCTTGCCAGAATGCTTAAATATGCTGGGCATGAAGAAATAACACAAGTTGTTTTTTAAGATTTTTGACGACCAGTGGGTCGTTAAAAAGTTTTGAACATTTTTGAAAAAGTAAAAAACTTTGAAGCGATAAAGTATGGAACTTTTTATTAGTTAGGGGGATGTTAAGGGTATCAAAATGAAGCTCTCGGAGTGCGCTATCGAACCAGTGGCAAAGAATATTGATCGGTTTATCTAGCCGTCAATAGGAGCCTTCGGAAAATCGTCACTTTTTGCGGGAATAATTCCAGATAAAATTTCCTTACCATCCGATCTTTCTGATATTTTGCAGCTAGCAATATATAAATAACTACTAACTTTTGGCATCAAGATTTGCAAAATCCCAATCAAAAATTTTTTTGGCATTCTGCCAAGTCGGCCGAAACTGCAAGTTTTACTTTAATATAGTTAAAATCATAGCATGATTAGCTTTGGCAAACAGCATTAAATTTAATCAACACAAAAAGTTATGAGGGCGATAGGCTTTTTATGGTCAACTCGAAATCGCTGATTCCCGAAAAGTCGGGATTTTCCGAAGACTCCTATTGACGGCTAGTTAAACCGATCAAACTCCTTTACCACTGGTTCGATAGCGCACTCGGAGAGCTTCATTTTGATACCCTTCACGTCCATCTAACTCATAAAAAGTTCCAGGATTTTCCTCTTCAAAGTTTTTTACTTTTTCAAAAATGTTCAAAACTTTTTAACGACCACTGGTCGTCAAAAATCTTAAAAAACAACTTGTGTTATTTCTTCATGCCCAGCATATTTAAGCATTCTGGCAAGGTCACCATGGTCCGATTCGTTTCCGTTCAGGAGATATTTCAGTGCAAACTTCGTTTTTTTTTTTTGACGCACCCTGTAGAGAAATGCGGCCGGTGCCTTTTTTTTGGGACACCCTGTATATCGTGGGGGTTTACTCGGATATTTTCAAAGTGTTGGCCAACCGAGGAAAATGGATGGGGTAGCAGAAGAACGAACGAGGAACAATGGAATGATTGGTTGAGAGGGAACAGACAATTCGATCGATTTATTCTCGGAGATATGAGAGCCGAACGGTGGAAGGTAACATATCTTTTTCGTCGCAAATTATTCCTTAGTTTCTCTCTCTCTCTCTCTCTCTCTCTCTCTCTGGCTCTCTCTCGCTCTCTCTCTCTCTCGCTCTTACTCTCGCTATCGAAAAATTGCAGGAACGCTTCCTTGTTGGTGCCGAGACAAAATGGATCTCCATCCGTCTCGGAATGGTACGATACAAAGTCCAAGCATATGACAATGGAAAGGGACACTTGATCGAATTGCTAAGCCAGTCTTTCAAGTTAGATCCGGAAACAGAGGAAACGTACGTTTCTTTTTCGTGGCACTTTTTCATGCAAATCACAAATGTAAAGGACCGAAATCAATTACATTAAATTCCTCTCTCTCACACACTCTCTCTCTCACTCTCTCTTTCTCTCTTTCTCACTCTCTCTTTCTCTCTTTCTCACTCTCTCTTTCTCTCTCTCACTCTCTCTTTCTCTCTCTCTCTCACTATCTCGCTCTCTCTCGCCACTTCTAGCGGCTCAAAATCGAAATAGCCTTGTGACCCAAATTCAGGTTTGCAATTGGCCCAATTTTAGAGACGTTGCAATGCCATTAGTGCGTGATCCATTATTCGGCGCTGATTTCTATGTACGATGGATCCATACAGAAAACGGCCGGGAATACATGAGAGGTTAGCGCATTGAAAAGCGGACAACTCCTTAGCTTTCTAATCCAGGACATCCCAAGAAAAGACCCAGTCTAGCGATCCGGAGGGGTCTTAGATTTTTACGATTTCTGTATCAATCGAAAGTACAGGGTGTCACAAACCCCCCCCCCCCCTCTAGCGGGCTCTAGAGGTCAAGTCCGATTTTTATGATTTAGCTATCTATGGAAAGCTCTCGAAAAGGCGAGAAAACAAGCGGGTTTCGTTTTCTAAGATTTAATCTCGTTCCATCGATATTTAAGGTGTTCTAAAAAGCCGGCAATTTTTCAGCAGGAACTTCGCAATTAGCATTGCAGATCCTGCATAAATCCGCAGTTTTTGTGGTTGTTGGACGTAAAACCAACTACAGGGTGCCCCAAAAAAACGACCCATCTGGCATTTCGCGGTATTACATCCAATCGGCCCCAAATTTGGACCAGAGGTGTATCAGACCATAAATAACAACAATCCTAAGTTATAGCCCGATAGCTACAGTAGTTTTCAAGTTATAACAAAAATAAACTTTAATTCGCATTTCACAGGGTTTCCGTGAAGTTAGACCACCTAAACATTACGTGAAAATAATTAGGTAGGCCTTCTTTACTTTAAGATATTTTTTTGCGGACTAAAATTAATCAGATAAGCGTCGATTTAAGCGATTTTTACAACACAAAATTACCCAAGTTCTTAAGCGAAATTGGGGATTTCGGTCCAAAAATCGATATTTTTTCGCAGTTTTAATAAAATTCTAGAAAGTTTTTGCGTTTAGAAATAATACAAAAAGGCCTTACAACACCTTAAAAACACCTGCGCAATTTATATTGAACAACTTGATTCCTAAGGAAAAAAGTCCCTCCCCACGATAATACGACAACCACCGAGCAGAAAATTTTGTTATCGGGCCGCGCAAAATTCCTGGGCTAATTAGTAATTACAGACACTTTGTTTTGTTTGCAGCTTGGAATCAGGCCTTGCGAACAGTCTGGAGAGCGAAGGAACATTGCAAAGAAGAAATCGCCGCCACCACTGGAAATATTGGACGCTGACAGAAACCCATCAATTCCTCCAGTTGCCTCGGTGTTCAGCATTTATAAAATTGTGCCCTGTTGTTCCGGAAATGCATCGAGATATCGATCTTTCACCATGCGTACCATCAGAGTTGTTCTTTTCACGTTTGGGGCCCGTCCGGGGCTCGACGCTAACCGGGTCCATTCCGCCAACAATTTTTCAATATCAGAGAGAGCGAGAGAGATGGCTAGATAGCGAGAGATAGAGAGAGATCCTCCTATCCTACCTTATATAATTTTGGCGTGTAACTGTGTGTGTGTGTGTGGATGTCACTTTCGAGGCCCGATTTTGGGCCCTTCCCGTGGATAAAATGCCCCAATTCTTCGGGACCCGGGGGAAGCGACCCTTCTGTTTCCGATGGCGTTTTCAGAATTTTGTAAAAATACAAGTTTACAAAGTTATAGCCGGTTTTATTGATTTTTGGGGGTCCCTGAGGGCTAATTTGCATAATGCGAAAAAATACAAATTTCCTCATTCTTGCCAGTTGCACGCGCAGGTGTGGTCGTTAGAGAGGAGAAACGCGAAGGACCCGAGTGATCGGAAAGTCAAATTCCTCATGCAAAAACCGCATTCCACGCCCAAGACCCGCGATAACGAGTTAAATGGCACTGATCTTCTCTAATTTAGGCGTGTCTATATACACTTCGGCTAGCTTGGCTTGGTTAGCTTACTGCAAAGTGTTTTTACTCAGGCTGGCGTTTTGGGATGGGACCAAGCTTATTTTGCTCAGAATTTTTTGCTGATTCAGAACCCGTTTTCCAAATTTGCTGCGGACTTCGCGTTCAAGAGTCATTTGGGGCCTAAATTAAGCTTAAAAACGTCAAATTCGGATGCTGGCCCTTTTCTCGCCAAATGGGCCCAGGCATCGTTGTCCTTTATCTACCCTCCCAAGCCCCCTTCCCAGTTGGCACCATAGTGCATGGTAAGCTGTTCGATTGCCAAGCACAGGGCGGCGGTTCAAACCCCGCCCGGCACACTTTCTTTTGCTTTTTGCACCAAAACCTTATTTTGCATAAAATCGTGCTTTGACCTCTAAAACAGTTACTGAGCCAGTTTTAACGTCGGAGGTGACGACAACTTAAAAAAAATAACGCAAAAAATCCAGATTTAGTCAATTTTTTTTAGTATAAATGTCGAATAACTCTTTAAATAAAGGTCGACGGCAAATTTGAAACCAGATACAGAATCAGCAAAAACTCAGAGCAAAACCAGCTTGGTCCCATCCAGGGGCCTAGCCAGAAAAAAATTTCGGGCAGGGCCCCAAAAACTTCCAAAAAACTCAAAACATTGCAGAAAAAAACAGCGCCGCAGGCAAAAATTTTTGAAAAAAGGTTACTTAGCTCTACAAATAGCCGTAAAAACGTGAAAAAATAGCGCCGCAGGCAGCAAAATTTGTGAGAAAATAAAAATCATAAGGGTCTCCCCTTATGAAATTTTCGGGCCCCGGCCGATTTCGGGGGCCAGGCCCCGGGGCCGGTATTACGCTACGTCCCTGGCCCCATCCCAAAACGCCAGCCTGAGTAAAAACACTTTACAGTTAGCTTTGGAGACGAGTTATTTTTAGGGGACCCTACTAGAACGCCATTAGAATTGCTGATGTAGTCAAGTCAAAGTCGAGACTAGTTGGAGTGTCGCAATTACTCCAGGCACGACGACTACATTCCAACACAGCTTCAGCTAGGCGGAACACGCCAGTGTCCCTGAAAAACCGAAAATCAAGTTATGTCCGTGAAACGTTTTGCTTCATATCTATTACACCCCCCGCTAATGCACTAGTTGCCTGCAAATCAACTAGAATTTTTCCTAGTTAGGTTAAAGTCGAAAATCGTCTAAAATCCCGAATACCTGGGATGCTCGAGCCCTCTGCGCATCCGCCTCCGCATCACGGCCACGAATTCACGATTCGACAGCTTGCCGTCCTAAATCGGGAAATTACGCTACAAAAAAACGTCTCAAATGCTACCATATTCTCGTCGAAAAGCGTGATGACGACGTCGGCGACATGCTCAGTCAATTCCACGTTAGTCGCCTGGAATCCAAAGATAAAATTAAATAACTTAAATAATTACATCCTAAAATAGGTGGCTAAAAATAAAATTTTTCTTTAACATTAAATAGTTAACATATAAAAAATTATAATCCCATAATTCTAGCAAATCTAAATAAGTAAAATTTTTAAACCAACAAAATCGATCATTAAATTTTTTCCATTTTTGAAAATTTTAGAAAAAGCGTCAAATCAATAGGAGAAAAACACTCAAAATTTTTATATAATCAAAGGAAAAATTAGATAAAAGGTAATTAAAAATACTGAATAGCTCAAAATTCATTAAATTTAATATGTGCACAAAATTTGTAAAAAATCGTGATTAAAAAAAAAATGAATAAATTTAGAGAGAAAATTGCGACCTTCCTGGCGACGTGCTGCAACATGTTTGCATCAATGGGGACGCCGGCCATTCGATGGAAATGGAGGGCCATGTCCACCTCTTCGATGTGGTACAACAACGCGAACAGGGACACCACCTGCAACAAATGGCACTTCATGTTAGATTTGTAGATTTTGATTCCGCAAAGATTCCCCGCTAGATTGCCCTCCATTCCCAAAGTATCTCTGCGAGTTGGCCCTCCATTCCGAAATCATCCCTGCTTGTCTGCCCTCCATTCAGAAAGGATCTCTGCTAGTCTGCCCTCCAATACGGGCCTAGATTCCCAAATGGCCTCTGCTAGCTTGCCCTCCGAAAATAAATGATTTTGGCCAAATCAGGCCTGGACAAAACGCGGACCGAGAAAAATCGGGATTTTCCGGGCCGGACCGGGCCGAGAATTCAAAAAAAGCCGGGCCGGCCCGGCATTGAGAAAAAACCAAAATTAAAAATTTAATTAAATTTTTCATACATTTTTGACCAAAAAGACAAAACCGTTCCAAAATTTTCATTATTTTTTATATTGTTTTGATATCTACAAACTAACAAATGGGTTATCATTTGTTATAGGGCCGTAGAGCATCATAGGGAAAAATTTGATTCCACCCGCTAACCCCCCGCTAACAGTCCAGAACCCAAATTTTCCCGCCTCTGAGAATCGAAACACACCTTAAAGAGTTTCAAAACGTTGTCAGCCGGGAACTTCTGAGGGCCGAAGTGCGTCTCGAGAGCAGCATTGGGCTGTAGGTGTCGATCATTGGAAGAGATCCTAGGCGTCATTTCTCGGTGACCAATTGATGATTTTGACCTCACAAGGTCCTGAAATTGAAAACTTTCGAGTACTCGTTTCATTCATATTAGGTTTACATTTTTAGATAAGCTATGATGATCCAAGCCAGCATCCCCCCCCCGCACGACTCACCTCAGGCCTGTAGACCTTGAATCGATCGATGCCATAATCGGTGGTTGCATCACGCCCGGTGTGAAGGAACGGACGTAATCTTCTGGGGTCACGTAGACCTCGTAGTGGATGCTGCGCTCGGATCATGAACCTCAAGCAAAGACGGGAAACACTAAAAAATACGCCAATCCCGTACCTTCAGCGTGGCGAAATATCGGGAAACCTTGTCGGGCGTCGAATAATTCCTGATCCGATCGGTGTACTGGATGATATCACCCTCGCGGAATCCGATCTTTTTATTTTTGCCCTGCAAAAATTCCTTTAGTCTTTCCATACATTAATTCTATATTCGATGTTTTGATAGTAACATGCCAAGCCCAAAAAAGGGCGATCTCTCTAGGATAAAATCTTTGGAATTGTACGTGAATACCGGAACTTTTATGGTAGGTATAACAGAGTGTCCTCCCGGAAAATTATGTCCCCAAAAAGCCATTTTTCCATGATGTTACGTGAATTTTTGCCGCAAAAAGAGAGAAATACAAGGTGGAAAACGGCGTAAAATTCCGAAAAGCTACGGTTTTCACTTTGAACCGATTTCCCTGACAGCAGATACGGGAGGTTTTGGCAGTCTAAAACCATTCGCGATAAAAAACACCTTGTCTTCGTCTTTCTAGGTTCATCTCCAACTGCCTGGCCGTCTGGAGCATCTTCTAGCACGACGAGGCTCGCATCGGGGCCCTGATCTAAAAACGGAAGGTTATTTTCTACCGAGCTCGAGTTGTTTGCCTCCGGATTTTTTCGCGGCTTAACGATACCCTCGGCAATTTCGTCAGATACTTATACCATTCTAAAAAACCCGATCTACCATGTAATTTCCGAATTTACCGCTCGAATTCGACGACCATAAAGACGAGACCGCCGATGATGAACATCGCCCCGATTTTGTTCATCTTTCTGCAAGAAATCGCCGTTCTTAGTTATTAACGGGGGTGAGGTTTTTTGCCAGTAATTCGCTATAGCGAACAATAAATCATTATGCAGTAGGTTAATTAGTTATCAGATGTAAAAAGCGCAAAAAAAGATAGACTTTTAAAGGTTATTGACTTTTTGTTCAAAATGAATGAAAAATGAGGCCAAAAAGTCTGAATGTTCGATTTTTCTCTAAACTGCTCCCTCGTTAACAGAATCAGAGAAATTACGGTAAATTTGAAGCTGACTCTCACCTCAACGGTAGCCAAATATATTCGCGAGTGTGTGGGTAGATGGTCGTCGAAAAGTCGGAGTAGCCTTTGACGCTGTGCCAATCACTGCAGTGCCGCACGTAGATTCTGACGGCCTGAAAACACATCTTCACTTTTGGCAGGTTTCTAAGAGAAACGCCCCGAAAAGTTAAATCCTAAATCATCGGGGAGTGAACCGAATTCTTCTATATTTATCGTTCAACTGGGCCTAGTTATCCAACACAAACTGTTTTATATTGTTTTTAGTAAAGGCTAACTGTATCTAATGCAGAAAACTTTCCAAAAATCTAGGAAAATGCATACAAATTTCGAAGTTTTCGTCGTTTTGGGTCGAAAAACCGATTTTCGACCTAAATATAAATTTTCAAGCAAAATTTGGAAAGTTTTCATACGTTTTTATGTCCAGGACGCGGTAAAAATAATGCATAAACATATTTATGATTGATTCGGCTTGCGCCGGAGAAATGTCGTGAAATATGAAAGTTCCCCTAAAACACTAAACTAGGCATTTTGAGCCATTTACCTCATAATTTCTAATGTCCGTCCGACCGCCGACCGACCGGGAATTCAATCCCGCCGCGAACCCCCCAAATATACCGTAGCCGGGGGCTGAAAATTTTCACCGGAGCCGCGTCGTTTCGCATTTTCCGCCCGGGAGGCCAGCGCTGAACCCCCGCGGAGCGGGGGGTCAGCGCTGGTTTACCTCATAATTTTTGGAAAATCGAAAAACACGTAGATGTTCGTCTTTTCGATGGCTTTCGATTGGTGTAAAAATCATAACGATCTGATGTTCTTGCGGAACAATAGACCTTTTTTGGTGTTCGGGTGGGGGTAGGGGTGGGCGCACCCACCCTCTCGCCCATCCCGTCCCCGTCCGTCCTACCCGTCCCCTATCGAGATAGTCGCCGCACAACCCGATGAAAGTTTCGTGACAAGCAGGCCTGGACGCCGCCGGCCCGGGCCGGCCCGACAACCCTCTTTTTCCCGGCCCGGCCCGGGCCGGCCCGACTTTTTGAGGTCAAAACCGGGGTTAACCAGGTACTTAGCTGTTCATACAGCGTTGGTGTGGGCTTTTAACAGCTTTTCCGCCAAGAAAATCCAGATTCTAAATTATCTACGATTTTTTAAGCGATAAATCGCCGGAGTTTAGGATAATAAGGTTAAATTTAACCATTTGGGGGTCTAATTAGCTATTTAAGTGAATATTTTAATGCTTTCTACGTTACTACGATGTACCGTTATACATCTATGAAAAACCCCGGTCCGAATGACTCAAAAAATCCAAAAAGCAAAAAGATGGCAATGGGTGGGGTCGATTTTCTGGTAGGGGTTGGATTAAAAAAGGTTAAAGGGGCTCGGAAGTCAAAATTGGTGCGTCCGGGGATTGAACCTACTGGTCAAAAAAACGAAAGAGTAACTGCCGAGGAGTGCAACAAAACTGTTTTCGTTGCGAAAAAACGTCAAATATTTAGTAAAACCGAAATGTTCTCGGGGCGAAAACGACTTTTTGAGGGCGCGGCAATTACATGTCGTAATGCCTCGTAAGGCACCTAATCTCGCGATCTCGGTGATTCTCTGATCAATTTTCCTAATTTAAAAGTCTGGAACGATCAAAATTCGTTGAGGATTCAAAAAAAAGCATCAGAATTTTTCAATTCAAGCGTTTTCGCGTCGAAACAGGGGCAAAAAGATCATGCGGCGCAGCCGCGTTGCGGTGGCATCTGGCTACTTGCCAGGAATCACAGCAGGGGGCCGTGGACCAGATTTCGGAGCCCCTTTAAAATTTTGACTGAAGTTATATAACAATGCCAAATGGGCTATTTGCGAGCCATATATATTCAAAATAGCACACAATTTCCGTCCAAAAACCTATTTTTTTTACTTAGAGAAAAATGTCGGGCCGGCTTTTTTTGAATTCTCGGCCCGGCGCGGCCCGGCCCGGAAAATCCCGATTTTTCTCCGCCCGGGCCTGGCCCGCGTTTCGTCCAGGCCTGGTGACAAGTGGCACACATACAAAACCAATTTTTTTCCTATCTACGTTGCGTGCCAAATAGAAAGGGAATGACTCTTTCTGCGTGCTTTTAAAGTAGCCGTCTATGATGTAGTGGAATGTCCTGAATGCCCTATTTTATACCGGCTTCAAAAGATTTCGCAAAAACCAGATGTGGCTTCAAGCAGACTTTCTAAAACTATAATTTATAATCAAAAATACTATATTATAACAAAAATATATCGTAGATATCAGGAAGATTAAAATAATCGAGCATGAAGTTTGGCAATTTTTGCTTAAAACGGGGTGAAAAACGTTGTAGCTTTTGAATCCGAACAATTTTGCAGTTTTTGAAAACAGATTCGGAAGCAGCAAAAAATTCTGCATGAGATATGCTACGTCCCATTCTGAAATTCCACCGAGACTTTAAGCGGTTCCCTAGTTTGAAAAGAAGAAAGAGATGAAGAGTAGAATAAGCTTGAAAATCAAGATACAAATTATTAAAAGTATAGAAAGACGTCCTGACGAAGCATGATTCGCGTTTTGGCCTTTTGTATGAGGTTTTAACGCTTAGAAATTTTTTTGGCTGAAAATAGTCTGTATAACTGGGGTTTTTCGATAATTTAGACATGAAAACTTCAAAAGACATGCAAAAGACCGTTTCCTGGGTTTTTTAGGAAAAAACACTGAGCAAATGACGTTTTTCTATATTTTTGCAGGCCTTGACAACGGGCCGGGCCGGGCCGGGCTCGAGTCTGGATTTCGAGATTCGGGCCGGATCCGGGTCGATTCATAATTTTTAGGCCAATTTTTCATAAATCGTAATTTTTTGCATTTTTCGAAATTTTTTCAAACTTTTCCAACTTTTTAGGTTCTTATGTTAGGTTTTTGGCTTATCATCCTGTTTTTCAATTTTGTTTTTGCTCCGGGAGTCACAGGCTAGATTCCTTGAGCCGGGATTCCTGATTTTTTTTTGCCTGAGTGGACTAGAAGAAACTTCTTGTATGATTTCTAACCGGAGTTCGTTTATTCAAAGGATCTTTGAACACCATCTTTCGGTATTTCCTCAAAAAACTATACAATGCATCTACAAAACGGTCAATAATGGTCATCTGAGCTTTACCATTGGCCGGATCCGGCATATTTGTATTTTGAAAATACGGTTTCTAATGTTTTTATGTTTATTAATAGTTAGAAAATAATAATAGTTGATAGTTATTAGTTTTTAATATACTTAAATTGGAAATTTTGGGGTCTTGGGGAAAATTTTTTTTTGACCACCCCCTCCGACCTTATGTCTGACCGGGCCTCACGGGCATGGGCCGGCTGGGCCCGGCTTCGCCTCGGCCCGGCCCGGCCCGGCCAGTTGTCAAGGCCTGTTGTTTTGTAAGTTTTTATCGGTTTTCAACACTTAAAAGAATATATTCTTGGCCTAAAATCCACCGTAACGCTGTGGGTTTTTTTGAAAATTTAAACACAAACGCATAGAAAAGGTGTTTTCCGGGAATTTCCCCAGGTTTTTTTGGCTCGGAAAACCAATAAAGCCTCTTTTTCGCGGTTTTTATGGGTTTTGAAGTATTCCCTGGTCTAAAACTTACCGTAATGTTGCCGGTTTGCGATACTTTATACTCAGAAAACATTAAAACGGTGTTTTCGGGCATTTCCCTCGTTTTTTTGGTTCGAAAAACGAAGTAAAGCCACCGTTTCAGGCTCAAATGTTGCGCGGCCCGGGCGCACGCCTTCTACGCCAACCGCAGTTTTATTGTGTAGACAGGTAGGCGGTGTGTCGTTGTTAGTTTTACTCTTTTTATTGTTAGATGCACCGGCACGCAGCCACCGGACAACCGACCGTTTCCGCGACCCGCGCCCCGGATCCGCTGAAGGCCTACACGGCGCTGGGCGGCGTGCGCGGGAAACCGGTGTGTTTTCGGCGTTTTCTAGGTAGCTTATAGGTAAAAATGACCTTTTTCAGCTGAGCATCAGCGAGCAGCTATTTTTGAGGAATTTTGGTGCTTCTTGCTCAAATTTGGGGCAAAAATCTGTAGAAAAAGTTGCATTTTTAGTTGTTTTAGTTGCTGGATCACGGGGACCGGGGCAAGCGAGCAGTGATTTTTAGGAATTTCGTTGCTTCTACTTTTAAAATTGAAGCGATAACAGGCTTTTCGTGGTAGAAAGCAATATCAGCGAAAATTTAGGAATTTTGACGTAAAACCTACAAGAATTACTTTTCCGTGGTTTCAGCTGCTAAATTTTGCCCAGGGAAGCGAGCAATGGTTCTTTAGGAAGTAGGCTCATTTGCCTAGCGCGAGGAGGGCGAGCTGGCAAAAATTATTTGCGGAATTTAGCAGCAATTCTGAAAAAAAATTAACTTTTTAGGCCGTGAAAAAGGACATATGGCACTACAGCGATCGGCGCAGCGGCAAGGGCTACTCCGATTTTTCGACGACCATCTACCCGCACGGGCGCGAATATATTTAGCCGCCGTTGAGGTGAGGGAGTGAGCTTCAAATTTACCGTCATTTCTGGGCTGGTTCGTTTTCTGTTAACGGGGGAGCAGATTTTAGAAAAACTAAGGATTCTGACTTTTTGGGTCATTTTCCATTCATTTTTGACCAAAAAGTCAACATTTGGCATCTTTACGAGATTTTTATATCCAAAAACTGTGTACAGTTTTAGAAAATGTCTTATTTTTGTTATAAGACCGTAGTGAATTACTGTGAAATTTTGCCTTCCCCCGTTAACAGATAAGAACCGGTAATTTCTTTTTTTTTTGCAGAAAGATGAACAAAATCGGGGCGGTGTTCATTATCGGCAGTCTCATCTTTATGGTCGTCGATTTTGAGCGGTAAATTCGGAAATTAGATAATTTATCGGGATTTTTAGAGTGGTACAAGCATTCGACGAAATTGCCGAGGGCGTCGTCAAGCCACGCACAAACACCGAGGTCAAACAACTCGAGCCCGGTATAAAGAACCTTCCTTGTCTTAAAAACGGGAAAATTTTAGAGCAGGGCACCAATGCGAGCCTTGTCTTGCTAGAAGACGCTCCAGAAGACCAGGCAGGTGGCGATGAACCTTGAAAAACCAAGAAAGGTGTTCAACAAGGATGAATAGCAAAGAATTCCGGTTCAACTCTCCCCCCCACCCACCCCCCACCCACCCCACCCCACCCCACCCGGCCAATATTTGAGTACCCAACGATTTAGCGATGTAACTTTTCGCGGCGTCAGAAGCCACGTACGGCACGACAGCGATCGGCGCAGCGGCAATGGCTACTCCGATTTTTCGACGCCCATCTACCCACACGCTCGCGAATATCTTTGGCCGCAGTTGAGGTAAGTTATATTCGAATTTTCACGATTTCTTGCTTGCAGAAGGATGAACAAAATCGGTGCCGTGATCATCATCGGCGGTCTCGTCTTTATGGTCGTCGATTTTGAGCGGTAAATTCGGAAATTAAATAATTTATCGGGATTTCTAGGCGTGGCTATGGATTTTGCGACGGCACGCAACGCGTCGTGCAGAGGCAATGGGGGGTGAGTTGCATATCGAGGCGCGGTGGGATCTGGAGGGAATTTAGAGGGCAAACCAGCAAAGTCCTTGGCTAAACCCCCGAAATTTTGCAGAGGTGTTTTGGATAGCGGTCCAAGCATGTCTAAAACGTGTCATTTGTGGTTTTGTGTGTTCCAAGAGTGGTGTCGGCTAGGTTCCTACGGGAGTGGGGGCAACTAGCAGGGATCGTGACGGAAAAGTAGGGGCAACCACCGGTGATAGCGACGGAATTTTCATGATTTTTTGGAAAATAGAATTAGAGACCCTTGGGTTTCCGCAAATGATGTTTGCTAGCTTTTGGGGACGCGTAACTGGGGCAGCAAGCAGGGATTTCTTGCGGAATTTCGAGCGGATCTGCAATTTACGACATCCTGAAGATGGAATTCGAGCGTCGCGATTGTCTCGATGGAGAGGATGTGGTGCATTATTTTTAATTGATTTTATTGATTTTTTGTTTAGATAATTTCGGAGATGAGCTTTGCGCAGCTTCTCCTCCTCCATGCAAATATTGATGAGAGGAAGATGAAGGGAATGTTGAAGAGGGTACGCAAGAAATATCAAGATGGACCCGGCATCACCTTCGAGGAGGTGAGAATGAATGAAACAAGAGAAAATGCTAGCAGAGATTCTTTGGGAATGGCGGGCAAACTTGCAGAGGCTATTTGTAGAATCAAGGCCCGTTTTTACAGGAATTTTTATACATTTAATTAATTTAATTACCTTGAAAATCGTCTCTTTAGGAAGGCGGGCTTGCGGAGATTTTTGGGAATGGTAACGGGAATGGGGTAAGCTATCAAAGATCCTTAGGGATTGGAGGGCAGGCTAGCAGAGGATTTTTGTGGAATCTAGGCCTATTTTTGTAAATTTAATGCCTTTAATTTGGCCAAAATCATTTATTTTCGGAGGGCAAGCTAGCAGAGGCCATTTGGGAATCTAGGCCCGTATTGGAGGGCAGGCTAGCAGTTTTTTTGGGAATTTAGGGCAAACAACTTTAAATTAACTAGGAAAAATTTTAGTTGATTTGCGTGCAACTAGTGCCTTAGCGGGAGGGGGGGGGCGGAGTGCGGAAGATATGAAGCAAAAAATTTCACGGATATAATTTGATTTTCGGTATTTCAGGGACACTGGCGTCTTCCGCCTAGCTGAAGCCGTGGTGGAATGCAATCTTCCAGCCTCCACTTCCGCTCTTCCAATTGAAACTCTAATAGACAAATTTTGTAATTTGTTATATGCGTTGATAAAGAATTAGTCGAGCATCGGATAAAACCCCTCGACCTTCGCGGATCTTTCTGACCGTGTGATTCCTTGTTACAGTGTTTTGGAATTCCAGGCTTAGCTCGCGATCATGCTCAGGAGATTTTCGAATAAACTTTTTTTTCGGCCGATCCTAAATTTTCTACAAACAGCGGATGCGTTACCGCATCGTTTTGAGCTATCCAAGCATAAAAATTTTACAAATTTTCATCAAAAAGTTAATTTTAGTCCGAAAAATGTTGTTTTTGCCCGAAATGGCCAAATTTTCGACTTTTTCGAACGCTTTTCTAACTTTCCTTGAAAGTTTGTCTACTTTAAATTAAGTTATAACGACTAACAACAATTTTAAAACACTTTATGTTTGATCGCTAGGCCAGCAAAGACAGCCAGGCAAAAGATTGCCCCCTCACTCCCCCGAATCCAAGAGCAATATTCAACCAACCCCGCTTCTGGTCGATGTTTTTTATGGAAAATGCCGAGAGGCTCTTGGAAATTCGCAAGTTTTGAAAGATTGCTTTCCAGGCTTGGAGAGGAATGTCCTTCGCGCTACTTCATTTGGGCGTTTTCTGGCTTTCCTGGGCAACCTTCGTCGTCGCAAGACCAACCGGCCGTTTGAACGAGGTAAATTGATCACTTTTGAAGTTCTCTTTACGCTTTTTTATATATTGTTTTTTCGTTAACGCTGTTTCAGACCTATGTGCTGCCTCCAAGTGGCCACCGAGAAATGACGACCGGCATCTCTTCACACCATCGCCATCTCCAGCCGGATTATGCACCCGAGAAGTACGTCTTCGGCCCCGACGGCACCCACGAGCTCTCGGCCGACAAGATTTTGCAATTCCAGGTGTGTTTCGATTCCAGAGGCGAAAAAGTTTTGGTTATGGACTGTTAGCGGGTGGAATAAAATTTTGCTATATGATTCTCTGCGGCCCTATAACAAATGATAAACAATTTGTTAGTTTTTGTAGATATAAAAAAACAATGTAAAAATAATGGCACATTTGCAACGTTTTTTTTACTTTTTGGTCAAAAATGTATGAAAAATGTCGAAACAGGTCACAATTTTCCAATTTTCAAAATTTTTCAACTATTTTTTGAACTTTTTAGCAATCAAAAAGTTCTAAAAACACTATTAAAGAACATAATATATCATCAAAAAGTACAGGTGGTTTCCCCCTGCCGAAAATCCCCCCCGCTACCAATCCAAAACCAAATTTTTATTTTTCTATGTCGGAATACAAAGCAAATTTGACAATATGACGAAAATAATGAACAACTATCTTTATTACAACCTTGGGCATGTTATACCCATTTGTATCATTTTTTC